>CABFOQ010023873.1:50645-70193 GCA_900660455.1 Gephyroberyx darwinii
AGATCATCCTGACGTATTAAAATAGCTTGGCCTTCTCGGAGCTGGAGCCCAACCTTGGGGAACACAAGCAGCTGTATTGGTGCTGATACGTATGAAGAAGGCCGTGGACTTGCAAGGCCAGCAGGATGGAAAGAAGTAGAATACAATGGTGAAGGAAATCACAGGGGAACTAAACATCTAAACTAATCTAAAGCTTTGCCTTCACATGCCAGTCAAACCTGTCTGGACCGCATCTAAGCCAACCATTATTCACAAAGCTGGCTGTCTCGTGATTAAAAAAAGCCCCAACACATTTAGTGTATCACTGTATTTCAAACGTTAGCCTCGTTGGGACATTTTTGGCTGTGGAGAGGTCTCACAGTATGAAGAGTTTGGGCCCAGCTCTTGATTTGTGTCACATGCCATCCTCTATCTCCTCATTCCCAACTATGCAATCCAATAAAGCAGAAATGCAATACACATAATGTAAAAAAGCACTCATTTTAAATTGAAATTCTACTTCACAAAACAACAAGCTGCAATCCAAGCCACACCGTACCAATGCTAAATCTATCCAGGTACACTGTGACTGATGCAGACATATAGTATTAATCTATAAGAGATGACTATCAGGAAGCTTCATATTCTGAATATTTAAGACAATATCTATTATAAGTGTGCATGCTGAGATACGTGCGTGTTTGAGTGTGTGAGTCTGTGTGTGTGTGTTTGTTTGTGTGTGCATGAATGTATGTCCATGCTAGGCATGTGTTTAATAGGCTTACCTGAACATAGAGCAGGTTCAGCTGGACAGGGTCCCGCGAGTCTACGTTCTGGTCAGAATAGAAGAACTTGCGTCTGAGCAGCAGAGTCTCGCTTTCCTCAACTCCTTGCTCTCTGAATGTCCTGCTGTGGTCAAGCCAGTTCACTGTCAAATCAATAGACACATTCTGTTACCATACGCACTGAAATGAATTGACACTCGCTTTCAAAAGACTTTGCTACAGGAGGATACTGATGTCTGAAATGAATCAGGCAGTTAGAAAAGGCAGACAAGCAGACAGAAAGACAGTCTACCAAATTAATCACAGGGAAGTGAACATCTTGACGGAGCATGAAGGCTGTCATTTTGTGCTGAGAAGAAAGCTAGTTTTCAGCCCAAGTTAGATGGTGATTTATATACTTGCACGTTTCAAAATTTAATTGGTGTCCCCTGGGCAAAAGATAACATTGTTAATTTCATTAAATTTTGATATGTCCATGCTATAAATTTGGCTTGAGTGATAAAGCACATGTTCAGATGATGGCATTGAGTCTGATTCATTACAGTAAAAATAGGAAGGGTGTGAAGCTATCAGGATATCGACGACACTGGCGGCTTTGGGAAGCCCAATTTCACACTCACAGTCATCATCTGTGTGGAGTTTGGCTTTGAGCTTTTCCATCTTCCTTTCGTCTCGTAGCAGAGTTCTGTCTTTCTTCAGTGTCCCCATTCCATCCTCCTTCTTATCCTCTGTCATCTCCTGAATGAGGGAGTACTCCTCATAGTTGGTGATTCCTGAAAAGGGCACAAATAAGCCAGAGAACTCTCAGAGGAGGAGACGCTAAGCACCACAATTTTTTTTATCTCTTTCTCTGCCTTGAAACACCAAGGAAGGAAAGCTGGTGCACAGCCAGTAAACTAAAATGGGAATTAAGGAGAAGAAGCCAAGCAGAAAGACCCACTCTAAACAAACAGTAGCCAATAAAGAGATCTGCCAGACACACGACCCTCTTCTCCTCACCCAATTGAGCTTGATTGCAGCCCAGAGAAATTGAAATATACGGCTTAGGGAACACCTCTGTGACGGGTGAGGACGGCACAGTCTGGGACTTCGCAACAACACTCCATCATTTAGCAGGAACAAGCTTCTTTTGAGCTTGATAAATCATGCCCATCGCACTTGAAACAAAAAGTGATTAGTAATTTATCAAGCGTACATAAATGATCTGAAGTACTTAACAATTGCTTTTCTGTTCTAATATGAACTTGTAATAACAGAGCAACATAAGGGGAGCTTTTAATTCCATATGTAGTGAAGTGCGTACGTGTCAGACTATAAATAAGATAGAGGATGAATAATTCAAGCCTGGGTCGACAAGATTCATATTAGCTGTAGAACAGGGAGGAATGTCACTAACCTATTCTACTGCATATGGTTACAAGCAGCTCCCCAACCGTTTTTGAGTCATCCACCATTATCGTTTTAACTGCACCGTCCAGCATTTTAATCTTTTGAGGCCTCTGTTTCTTCTTGTATTCCAAGACATCCTGAGAAACAAGAGAGGGAACACGGTGACACAGTTATAATCCTTGACAAATAGTAAACAGAGAGGCATAATAAGGCAGATCCCACTCTAAACCTCTGTAAATGTAAGTAAATCAGAGTGATGACAAGCGTCGGCTTGTGGTTCTTCACCGTAGACGACATTATTCAATCTTACCCCATTTCGCAGCATGTAGTAATCCAAGGTCCTACCAGACTCTAGCCAGATTCCTTTCCTGGGATCATCATCAGACAGGAAGAGGCCATAATCTGAGGCTGAAACACAAAACAAGATAGAACATGCAGATGATGATTCCTCTAGGTTTCCACCATGTAAAGTCGCATTGCCATTCTTGAGTCGTGGTACCTTGTCCGGTCTGGGCTTCTGGGACCCTTTCTCTGATAATTCTGCAGGCATCATACACAGGCGTGGATGGTTCAAACTGCATGGTCTTCACCACATTGCACTGGCGGACACAGATCTTTAGCGACAAGGCCACCATCTTGGCGAGTGGTAAATTGGCCTCACCAACCTACACTCCTGGAAAAGATGACAAGAACAGGAACAAAAACATGATGTAAAGTTCAGTGTGAATTCACAACACTGGCCAATAGCACAAAGGGAACATCTACATTATGCTTGCTATCAATAGGCCATTATTCACATTTCCTATCATAAAACCATCATAGTGCAATGCTTTGAAAAAGGTGAGCGGTAAATGTCCTTGGCATAATCCAACACCACAGAGTACAAAACAAATCATCACAATTATCACCTCGGGGACATTTCTACATGTGACATTGAATGTGTGTAGGGTACCACTACCTCAGCAGCTCTCCATTCCTCCCCACTGTTCTGACATTAAAAGGCTAAGTGCATGGGGACGTTCTGCCTGATAGCAGTGTGTTTAGCATTAGCTGAACCAAGGTAAGAAATGTAACCTTTCAGCAGAAAAGGGAAAAAGAGCACGTCTCTCTAATCGGCAAGAATAATAGGAGCCAAGTCACAACACTGAAAATGACATTCCACAGCTGCATCATTATGTGCTCTTTTCCCAGCTAGAAGCAGAATGCACAGTGAGACACATCAGTGGATGTTTTGTCACATACTGCAATTAGGTTCAATCTATTCAGGTACATTCTCATATCTACCAAAAAGAACAGGAGTAAAATCTACACAGCAGTGCTCTTTGCTTTCTCCTCTCTCTTGTCCTTGGCATCGACAGAAAAAGGGATGAACAAGATAAATTGTTCAATAGGGCCTCTATACCAGGAGGGCTCTCTTCCATTGAATTGCGGATATTATTCACCTACAGTCTAGTTATCATTATTTTTTGACTATGGAAATTAGTCTGATGCTCACTCAAGCTGATCTGTCCATTTCCTGTAAAACGATGGGTAATACATGAGTACAGAGTACATGAAGGTATCCAAGCATACATCTTACTAAACCCCATTGTTTATTTATATTATAAGAAATGCAGCATTTGTTTGCCATGGTTAGATAAGAGACTCAAATCTTTAAATTGACATAATCCAGAGTTATGGACACTAGGAAACAAAATGAGCTATGAATCCCGACCACAAGAAATGTCTTGTGGTCAGGATTCATAGCTCATCCAATGCCTCAGAGCAGAAAAAGTTTGAAAGGTACATTTTCTATAATGATGGAGTTGTGAATGAGCTTGTCTGTGGCTGTGGCTCCGTCATGGCCATGTGCTCCTCTCCAATAGCCCACCCTCTGAGCCACTGCTTGCCTCCGCTTCTTTCCATACAAAGTGGCAAAGACAGGCACAAATAAGAAGGGGTAATGGCGCTGCATGGGCTCTCCTTCATTCAGGTTGCCAGAGGATCCCCACCGAGTCTTTGTCATCTCACTGGTGCACAGCTACTCTCTCCTAGACAAGCAGCTTTAGACCCCACAGTGACAGCAAGACAGGCCAAATGTATGCATACAAAGGTGCACAATGTACATGCACAGGCACAATTATACACACACACTAAATACTGTGCACAGTGTATTTTTGGGTACCAGTGGGTATTTCTGACAGCTGTAGATTAGCCTTGGCATAATGGCCGAGGATACAAAAAAGCCCAGGTAACCTGCGAGAACAGATATTTGCTGAAGAATAGGACTAACATTATTGTAACAATCACTTTAGTATCTGCTGTGAGTCAGAAAGTAAGTACTGAACAAGGCGCATGATGAAACTCAGGAGGATAATCATAATCCCCAAGCTTAGAGTGGTGTGAGAGCCCATTTTTTCACTAGGATCCTCATGCAAACACTCCAATGCAGCCAGCTCCTCATTAGCTCAGCTTTCAAGCATCGATGAATCCATCTCTTAGCGAGGAACAGCTCACTTACGATTCTATCTTTACCTCTATTATCACCGTGGCCCTAAAACAGTACTTTTTAAACCCCATCTCCCATGACCATCACTGGTCCATCAGAAAAGCTTCCTACATTAAATTAGTTTGTTTACTATTCCAAACATTAAGATGATGGCCAAAGAGGAGCTTGGTGGGGAGTATAACCATGGACAATTCAATAGAGACCAGGGAAGGCAGGAGCCATCTGGAGGGGATAGAGCTCTAATGATTGACTGTAATAACAGCAGCAACACAGAGCCTGAGAGCAACAACTGCTGCGATTACTGGACCACTCTGTCACACAACAATCAGGGGGATTGTTGAACTGGAAACTTAAGAAATGTCAAGGGTTGATCCGTTTGTTTGAAGAATTCTTCCAAATGCGCTAGCAGAATCACAGCGCTCAGAGCAGAATGACCCTTAACATAACATAATATAGGGTATCGATTCCTTCATTGTAACGATGGACAAGATATTTTTTGTGGTTTTCATTCTAACAATACCAGAGTAAATGCTTGTGATTGGTTGCAACATTGTCTCTGGCTGTATGGCTATCAAGAGGCAGAGCATGCAGTGTACAACACAAGCTAGGATCAATTGTCCTCCTGAAAGATGAATTCCTGGACTACATGGGAAGATAGCCATGGCCAGCTGGGATGGGTAAATAAGCTCTTACAGCTGCTTTAAAAGCCATCAGTGTAAGAATTACATGTCAGAATTGCAAGTCTCCCGCATTGCACAATATTGTCCCTTGAGGTTTACATCAAAATTCAGTATATTATGGTTTATTATGTCAATCCATACTTATATGACATCAAAGGCAGACAAGATGTGTTCTCCATATGACAAAGATTTCTCTTGTTTACAACAAAAAAGAAGCTGAAGATTCAGTGGTATATGGAGAACAAACACTCAATAATTTCACTCTGATGAAGTGATTACTCATCCCTTAGGATGACAAAACCTTCCTGACCTGTATAAGAAAAACATTAAGAGAAGAGAAACACAATCAAATGTAAGATATGGACTGAAATTAGATGAGGCAGTAATAATAGAATTATACTATGATTCCCTAGCCTTACAGCACCAAACCCAATCCATGCCCCTGCACCACTAAATGAATTTCAAGGTCAAGCCATTAAACTGATTGCAGGAGAAACAGTAAAAAAAAAAATCAATGGGAAACAGGACATTTCTGTCTCTAAAATGTGTTACTTGTTGTTATTTGTGTAATTATTTGTGTATAAGGAAAAAATGATATGGATTCAAACATCTCTAATACATTCAGGAAACTCTGTCAACCAGCAGCAATCTGTCATTCTTGGAGCAAAAGTAGATTAGTATGGCAACTCTAAAGCGAGCATAACTGTTGTAAAGGAGGAAAATCACATTTTAACAAGCAATAATACAACAGAAAACAACCCCAAAGCTCCAACAGAATGAATGGCTGGTTACATAGCAGGAAAATACACAGACTGCAGCCTTCAGTAACCTAACAAATGCACTGAATTGGCATTTACCATAGCATCATATCTCCAGGCCTGTAGACTACTATTATGCTATAATTTAAGCATACGGCATCAAGTGGAAGGTTGAAAATAATTCGATCATCAGCAGTTCTCCAGCTTGTTGAGAACGGCAGGATGAAAGCATTTCTGCACTGAGGATATTCTAATGAGCTCAATCTCTCTTCACCGCGCCTCCTTTTCTCTCATCCTGCACTGACACTCTGAGCACAACATGAGCCTTTTATCCCTGTCTGATTGAAAGCAGCGTCAGTTTCCTGCAGGTCCACGGCATGTCTCTGGAGGTAAACACTTAGGGTTTCCTGGAACACACACAAGCACGCAGTGCAACAGTAGGTCATATGGATAAGTAAATGCAAACAGGGCTCGCCAGTGATCTGCTGACTGGCTGCTAACCATATTCTGCTTCTACATTTTATGACCTTCAAGTTATCAGTTTCAATATTCCACATCCTGATTGTAATTTGGTAAATCAGGCGTCTTAAGAACACTGTGCAAGGAGGCAGGCATTAATCAGCCATCATAAATACATTCTCTGTTATGACCCATACTTGATTTACTACGAACATGTATCAAATTATTATCCATCTATTTAATAGCCCAGGGCTGTCCTCTAAGTAGCACATGGGGCCGCAGACACATCATTCTGTCAGCTTGCCTTCACCACATTAACAACATCAGGAGAATATGATTATGGAACACTGGGGCAAAAACTGAAATGTTTGCAAGCTGCCAGATGATTGATGGATGGTGCAGATTCATTCAAAGTGACTTAACCTCTCCCTCTTAGAGGAGGCAACGTGTAAAAATACAATTACTACTACTACTACATTGTCACAGGGTGGCACAGTGGCTCAGTGGTTAGCACTAGACTTTCATTCCTGGCATGTTCTCCCCATGTTTCCTCCCACAGTCCAAAGACATGCAGGGCAGGCGGATTGGAGACTCTAAATTGCCCATTGGTGTGAATATGAGTGTATTTGTCTATCTGTGTTCGCTCTGTGACAGACTGGCGACCTGTCCAATTTGTTTCCCTGCCATCTACTCAATGCATGCTGGGATAGGCTCCAGCTCTCCATGGCCCTGAATAGGAATAAGCGGGTAAAGGAAATAAGCTATATTCTTTTATTATCAAAATGTCCTTGTTGTACCCATTTCCTTTCATCCAACACTTACTGAATCTTAAGTCTAACTGAATACAATTTTCATAATTAACCATCAGTCGAAGGTTTTCACTTCCACAGTTATCATTTCCTCCAACCCTTTTCTAAATAAATGAATCAGCAGCAATCATGAACAGCATTATGAATTTGGTTTGGCATTTGCTATTTTTGGTTCACCAGGAATTCTGTCATATTATGAATGGCTTATACAGGAATATTTTAATTAATAGTTGATAGAGTGCTTGTTGATTCAGATCAAAAAGGCAGTAAAGCCACCCTCAAAATCCAACCACAATAATACCAGTTTTTAGCAACATTTAAAAATGGACCATGCCTCTTTGACCCAGTCTCTTGGGCTACAGGCTTCGCTGTAATGCAATTTGAGGGTACAGATACTGACAGAAATTATGAATCTTGCCCTTGTCGCAGGGAGGGAGAGAGCAGCTCTTCTTATGCTAAAAATATCTGGCAAAGTAGAACATCCTCCAGCACTGCTTCAAAAGGATCCACACCAGGATGGGTGCAATAAATAGAACCTTTTCTTCCTAAGCTTGTAAAGACAATTCAGTCTGGCATTTACTGCTGCTTATAATGTAGCATTAGACCAAAATAATTTGTATTAATTCTTAAATCTTAATCTTGATGATAACGCAGTTGAAGGGCTTGTACAATAAGTTGTACTACGCAGATCAGCTCTAGTTCTCTATGATGAGTCAATTATGTAAGTGGCTCAGGGATTTACTTGTCCCAACTACATTACTTTAGTAAGATCTTATTGGTTTAGGTTGTCCAACTAATTATAAAGCATTTAAATGATAAAGTTACAGCACACCACAATGCTTAACAGTCATGAAGTCAATATATTAGGTTCTTATTCTTCAATATACACCATCCCTCATCTCATTTACAGATGTGAAGCATGAGCTTCCTAATAGAGCGAGGCAGAAACAGCTACTAGAAGAGGGCTCCACCCAGCAGCTGTTGTCATTCAACCAGTGAGCCAGGCAGTCACATAGTCAGTTAGTCAGTCATTTACTCAGTCAGTCAGCCAGCGCAACCATGGTGTGTTGACTGACCTCTGAGTCTGTCTGGATTCTCTAGCCCAGTGGTTGTGGTTGGAGGATGGGGAGACAGACAGATGTTCTCCAAACTCTTTTAGTACCTTGTATACCCTGATGAATTTGGATCTGCCTACAAAAACACTCAAGACTCAATCCATGATGATTTTATCATCATCAGCAACAATATTTTACAATTTATCAGAATCTTCTATGTAGCTTCTGGAACACCATATCTGGTTTTAGGCTGATGACTCTTGACAAACCGGTGTAATGATAAGAAACAGTGAGCATGTTTGGAGTCAAACGTTCAGCTGTCTGAACTTAAAAGAATGTGTATGTCCTAGCAGAGCTGATGATGAAAATGAATTGATGCTTTTCCTGGACTGATTCAAGTTAAATTATTTCATGTAAATAAACAAATGCATCTAAAATGAAATATCAATATACTCTATGTTTTTAAATGGTGGATGTGTCGCTTTTGAAACTAAACTCTTCATATACTTCATATACTTTGACTTTAACTGGCCAAATCCTCTTTGTCGAATCCAGCAAATCCTCCAAATAGAATTTGGATGACAATCTGCTTAATTAGTATCACGATTAGTATTACTACTCAAATGTTGCAATGTTTATTTTTGTGTGAGAACCATTTTCTTGTATATTCTGTTATTCAGCTCAACCCACACGATTGCATGTTGAGTTCATGTTCTCCGAAACATTACCACCGCCTCTCAGTTATCACACCAACTGTACAACACCAACTCTAGGTGGCATTAGCAGCATACAGTGCATCTATCAATCTACACACCAGTTAGATGTGATGTGCTGAGGATGTTGTGGGGTACCAGTTAGTTAGTGTGTTAGTGTTCATGATGCAGTGGGCCTCCCAAGCACAACCTCAACACAAAACCTCAGTGGACAATGTCAGACAGTCAAGAACACATTAAGGACTGGTGCATTTTAACACTATTTTTCCATGGAAATCAATGGCCAAATATGAATCTGTTGTCTTGGTTATCCACCTGAGAAATCCAAAATGTTTGATGCTTTGGCAGCAGCCTATTGACAATTCCCAGCAGCAGCACATACATTTATCGTATACAGCACACAACCTACCCAAAGCATGCAACAATTGAATTAGTAGAGAATGAGAGTATACTGCTACATCAAATCAAATCAAGAACAATGCTCGGCTAGGTTCTTTCAACCATGTCCTACCAATAAGGAGACTCCATTAAGTTGATGTTTCTCCTCTCGGTCCTGCTGTACTGAACACGATTGGTGTGTACCAGATAACGCTCAAATAATGCCCTTTTATCAGATGTAGACAGAAAGGCATAGGGAGGAAGAGAAGCAGTGTGAAGAGATTCCACAGATGTAATGTGACAGGAATTAGTGCAAGATTATGCAAGTACAACTCTACAGAAACACACTAATCTAAATTTCCGACCTTTCTGAAAATGATATCAAAATGACTGCAACGCTGGCTCATGAAATCATTGCACTACAGTTTCCCAAGGCCACAGTTTGGATGCTCCCTCCAATCCCAGTGTCTCACACAGTGGATCTGTACACCATGCAACAAAATCTAGTGCAGCCTTTCCCACCCTGCAGGGCACATCTGGCACACAATACAAAGACAAGACAGGTTTACAACTGACAAAGCATGGGCACAATATATAGTGCAATCCTATATTAACTGTATGACAAACCAGGTGGGATTTACTGTCTGAGATTGTAGCAAGCAAGTATAGTACAATAGGTGGAAGGTGTGGTGAATGTGGGAGTTTGAGACCAAAGCAACTTATATTTAACCGGTGAATTGTTTTTGAAATCTTTGAATATTTCCCCCCATCCACACTAAGTCCACCAACGCACGCACGCAGAGATTACAAAAGGCAAACCCTGTAGGCTTCATTCACATATGTATTCAAACTGAATCATCGTGCAGTGGGCTGTGAGTATCAGAATAAGATAGCATGCTTACGGCCCTGGCTCCCACATAAATTCTGCCTGGAGTGTCATGTCCTGTAAATCAGGTGACTCCAATCTCCTGTCTACGCAGCCTCCCCAGCACTGAGCCTCTCTCATACTTCAGAGGTTCCTGGCAAGAGTAGCTGACTGCCTACTACCACTAGCATGCTGATTACAGTATCAAGAGCAGTGGAACGGAACATACACTGGCTACACTCCAAAGTGTGATACTCCAAGGGACTCTCTCAGAGTGTTATATCCTCTGGCATGCAGTAAAGGAAGACCCCTGACACACAAAGGTAGACATTCATTATGTTGCTTCTTTAAGCAAAAAACTGCTTTTGGTCAAGAACAAAAAAGCAGAAAAGCATCTTGCTATGAAATGTGGTTTCTATTAGTTACTTTTTTATTAAGCTTACTGTCAGTAAACTGAGTGGCACGTTTTAAAAAGCAATACTTACCAACATGGTGATCTATCACAGTAAAGTGGGCTTTATAACAATGAAAACCGTTGTTTAAGGTGAGCGAAACCTTGTTATTGTTGTATGAGAGAGGTTCAGGGAGAGGCCATGTTGCTGGCCCATTGTTTCCAGATCAGTGACTCTGCCCACAGTTGCCATGGCTGCTGCCGTACCCACCTTTTCCTGGACATATAAGGCTGGGCAGCAGCAGCCACATCCACTCTGCCCTCTGGTCCATGACTGCCACCGCTTCCAGGGTCATCTCCATGAACAATACAATAGGCTGTGCTTTAAGGATTTCAGCTAAAGTCAGCTTTCAAATGTCAAGTGGACAAGGTCAGACAGAGCAGCTTTCACAATGTTAAGGGCTGCTTTATCTGTGGCACATCACTGTGTAGTCCTGGTTTCATTCAGAAGGCCTCTCAGCTATCCTGTCACAAGTACATAGAAATGTTCAGCAGAAAAAGAGATTGAGAGAGTCAACTTTGATTCACTTTGATGGAGTGTGTCTAAAAAAAATGAAAATATCCTTCTGTAAAAATGTCACTTTAGTTTTACTGCTTCACTGAAGGATCTGTGGAGAAACATAATGTAACATTATATTGAAGAGCTTAGTAGTCTGGGAATGAGAAACTGTCTAGGATATCTCCTTTTTTGTAAAGGCTGTAGTGATTTATCAATCCACAAACCAAGGCTATTGGTGCATTGATCCCGGACATTGCACTTGCAATATGCCATCAATGCTGCGGCACAGTTACCATCACAAAAAGGGCTCGGCTTGAAAATACATCTTTCCAAGGAGCAGTGAAGAAGAGAAAGAGCTACAAGAACAGGCAGACAGGATAGTCGAGAAACCACTTAGGCAAGACTCCTTTCCCCACAGTCAATTAGCCAAATAGCTTTATAGTGTATGTTCCCCCCCAAAATGATTAATGATTGGTCAACATCCAGAGCGAACAATAAAAGTTGAAGGCAAACTGTGGGAGACCAAGGCAAACGAAAAACTCCATTATTCAGTGAACTTGGGAGTGCATTCCAAACACAGTATCACTGTGCGACTTCTTGCAGCTTTGTTTTTCTCTCAGCAAGGACTAAAAGCATTGGAGAATCAAATGTTTAAACTGGCTAGAAAAGGCATATACAACAGCTTTCCCTCAGACAAATAGTATACACTTCTGAAAGTTCTTCAAGAGGATGCCATGTGCAGGAGGGCTGCAGACATACTGGGAGACTTTTGTAAAGATGACTTCACTGACATACATGTGGCAGATTTATACCAGATATTCTTCCAATATTTCCGACTACAACCCCCCTGTGAGGAGAGAATGCTATAAAATAAATGCATTTCTAGTCTGACTGTCTGCTCGGTTAGGAATAAAGCCCTCTTGGAAATAAAGACAAATTTAAAGATTCTTGAAAGATTCTTTAAATTCAATAAAAACATTTAGAATAAAGAACGTTATATCCTCCAGTGCCTTGTACCACAATCTGAAAAACAGACACAATGAAGAAGATGAGTGTGAGAGAAGAAACATAAGAGTCTAAATATAATCAAGTCATGTGCAAACATACAGTACTGGCTGAGAGCAACTGTAATGTTTTTTGGTGCATAAAATACAGTAAAGGTCCAATTTGAAAAACACTGTAACTCAGGAACATTGCCATCTTTCATTCAATGGACTTTGTTGAGCCCTGTATAGTCTAAAACTGAATTGGATAGAGTTGCACATAAATTGCATATTTTAGTATTTTCTTTTGCCATCAAATTTGATTGCTCACAGAACATTTTCCCTCCCTTCCCATTGTATTTGCACCCTTAAACTATGTCCAAGTGTTTGTGATTACAAGAAACTAACATTTCTTGCTTAAATCCACCTCATAAACATCTGGTCGACTCACAACACACCCACACCCAGCATGAATACCCTCATATATTGTGCAATACAGGGTTGACTGAGGAGAATTATTGTGATTACTTATATTCCTCTCTGACAGTGCCATGCGGGCAGAAGGGAGAGCACAGTGATACCCCTGGCCATGTCCTGCAGCTGGACCTACATAAAAATACAGGAGCATAAGGAGTGAAGCATGTAAGGGATGCTGCCATGCTTAGTTAAGGACTCACAGGCTCACTATTTCATGCTCCACATCTGCTGGTTGCCATAGCAACCCTAGTTTTGGGCAATTCCCAGGTCAGGTGGCTTCTGTCAGCTCCAGAGAAAAAAATGACTTTTTTTTTTACTGTACAGCGCTATTTGCAGTAGCAGACCAATGCCATGCATGACAAAAGGCTCTGAATTGACTCTTTTCAAGAACCAGTAATGAATACTGGTTCTTGAAAAGTGTCAATGGTCATTGAAGCCTAATTGCTACACACACCCTCAATAAAGACTGTCACTACAGTCTCAAAGATCTACTGAGCTGTGTCTGCCTTGTTTTTACTTTTTATTTTTGTTCTATAATTTCTCAAGTCTATATAAAAAAAAAAACAATGTCTAACCTTATTGCTGAGACATAAAATGGTCAAGGGTTCCAGTATATATTGTACAACTGAAAACACAAAAGAAAACCCATGCAAAAAAACAGGAAAGCAATATGCAAGTCCAACACAATTATTACTGCTGAATCAGTTTTTGTGACTCAGCAAACTCTGCTACAAAAATGAAAAAAGACCCCCCAACACAAACGCAGCCATGCTACAGTAGTAAATGCAGTCGCTACTTCACACAATTTCAGTGTGCTCTATCTGCAGTTTTAAACTTTAGTTTTTTAAGCCATTGTTTAGGCTTCATCTGTGCAAAAGCACAAAAAGTAATTACTAGTTGCAGAGAGTAGCATTTGCTGTTTAGTAAATGTGTCAGTGTGATCCACATTAAGTGGGGACTGTTAGAAAACAATCAAAAAATTACAAAAGAATAGCTGCATATCTGAAAGGCCTTACAATTACAAGCCGGTCATTATGACAGCATGGGTGCAGTTGAATAGCCCAATGTGGATTCTGTACAAACAGTAGCAGTGAGAGCTGATCATTAGGAGCAGCCTGCTGCAGGGCAGGGTCCCAGCAGCTCAGCCAGAGCCTGTGTGAGAGGCCCTCAGTCTCACTGGGGAAGGCCAGAGGAAACATGCTGCAGGCCAAACGCTCCTCAGTATTCCTCTCTTTAACCTGATTACTGTAATGAGCTTAGAGACTGTTGAATGCACAGCAACTAACACAGATGCAGACAAACAGTCTGCCTCGTTCACTTACTTACTGACTTTCACTGGTGGATGGATGCAGAGCGCATCATCAGGCCCAAACCCAGCATAACTAGATGGCTCATTGAGCATGGAAATCATTAGGGTAATGAAGAGGGTAGGAGATTGCAATTTACATAGTGAAGAAATTTTAAAGAATAGTTCAGAGTAAAGTTATCAAAATGCAAAGGAAATGATTCATGCCAAAAAAATCACAAAAATATGCCTAGGAGAAATTGGTGCTTAAATCAGCCCACAATCATTTATCACCATTCTTCCTGTAAACACTTTAGGTCTGATTCAGACCTTGACTTAAGTGCTGCGCAGTGGTGATTATGTTGGCTTTTACATGCACGCACCACTCCGCTGATTCCAACCCTGGAGTTACACACAGGGATACCAGGCCTCCTACAAGACACACAGCTGAGGAAAATGTAAATGTAAATGTGTCCACCTTCAGTCATATCATTATGATACGTGACTTCTGTCTCTGCATCTGCATCCAATAGCCAATAGCACATTCTGAGCCACAAAAACTTGAAGCAAATTATTTAGTTGGTTGGTCTATGAACAATTTGACAAACCTCCACAACCATTTCTGTGGTCTGAGTTTTTAGGGAAGCATCAAAAGCATCATCATACCCTGTGCGTCCAGTGTTTCCACATCATTAAGGACTCGATCTGTCCTTAATGATGTGGATTTGTGCCGCAGTGTCTGTCCAATATACATATTCTTGGTGTGCGCACTCATTGCCATTAAGAACTGTGCCAGGTAGCGGGACACAGAGGCCCTGGACACCCTTTACAGCTGATGCAGCATGTGTTGTTAGCATGGAGAGGGTACACACACACACAGCTGGATATGGTGTCCAAGGTTGTTGGAATATTTCCAAATTCTGTCTCCTGCTGCCTGGCATAGTTCTTTATGTATGTAATGAGCAGACACACCAAAGTATGTACTGTTCAAAATTATTGTCACTCTTGCATTTTACACAGATAATGTACAATATCTTGTACATTACCTTGTACCTGACATAATTGTTAATCCAAACAACTTTCGGTCTACATGTTAGTTAGCACTTTTACCAGATTAACATATAGATAGCATCAACAACCCTCTGAGGACACGAGGAAGGTGGAGAGTATAGTTTAATGAAAACTAGATACATTTTAGAGTGTCTTTAGGTCTTTCAAATGCAGATCATCTTGTGAAGGACAAGAAGGTGCTGTGACAGTTGAATTCTCAAATCTACAGAAAACTTGCTAGAGATGGGGGCTATCAAAAGAAGCTGGGGCTTGACTGATGCTCACAGGCAAGAGACAGGCGAGAAGAAAGAATTCCTTAGTGGATGAGTCCCATTTGGAAAGAGTCATGAATGTCTCATGTCTCAGTGTCAGGGCAGTCCATGAGCCCATTCACTAGTTCAAAATTCTGCAGGTTTATTCTTTACTGGGGAATAGAGGAATAGGATTTCTCTGGGAAGCTTTCTGAAAGTGGCTCAAAAATGTCATCAGTTTAGGGTTCTTCCATTGGTGTGCCTACATAACAGTGCAGAATCGACTCCAGGGCCAGCATATGTCACACCCAGAAGTTGATGAAACCCAAACCCATTTGGATAAAAAAAAATCTTTTGTCTGTACTGGTGACATTAGCTAGGGTCCTCGGTGATAGGTAAATGATACAGATCCTGAGGGGATGAAAAGGATCGCTGGTTTTATGGAGTAGAATCTAAAATGCCACAAGGCTTTCAGACAAGGACATTCTACTGAGCTCTTGACTGCAGTGTTAGTGCTACCATGGCCCAGTACTGGCCTGTCCATTTTTTGTCAAATAACACTTTACTTCACACTTTCCCTCACATCAAAGTGTTTCCTGAACTATCAAGGTTGCTCCATTGCATCTACATTTTTCACAATAATGATAACCTTGCTACTGTAGGTAGCTGTGGTCCTTGCCTATCCAGTGAAGATATGCCTTACTGTAGGATATGAACACGAAACAATCTGGCACCACTGTCACACGTATCGCTCTGACTGCAATCTAAGTCTCAGTTTGCTTTATTGTGGCCTGTCACACGAGAAGGGACTCTGTAGCTATGTTAAATGATCTGAAACCTTATATAGTTCTTGCACACCTCAGTTAGCTGTCTCTGACTATCGCTATCCAGCCAAAGAAAGGGAACTGTAGGAGAGATATCTTATCACTTTTATCTAAGGGCCAATTTCCCTGGAATATCATCCTCTGTACACGCTGCGGGTGACACAGAATTCAGTTTTGAAAGTAAAGATTATAAAATCGACAGATAATTTACCATTCTAATGGCTCACTGTAAATGATAATATATTTGTTTAATTTAATCTCTTATATATTGTGACAATAAAGTGTAAAGCATATTCTTGGACAACAGAGAATAGCAAAAAAAAAATGAAAAAATGTTAAACTTTATTCTTCAATATTTTGGTGCCGCCCATGTATTTTTTTAAAAGGTTCATTCAGAGTCAATCACGTGTGATGTGATGTGTCCAAACACATCATTCAACTAAATGTAACTTTGAAGATGAATATGGAATAGAATAATATTCTCATTATCTGCTCCTGATTCCTGGCTGGGGTTATGTTCACTCAAATGAACAGGTTTTCCACCACACATGCCAAAAAAAACCCCAATACATAACATAATAACCATTTCTTACAGTATAATGACAATAAATATCAGTATAATGGTATTTATATTTCATATTTTCATGTCGCTGGTTGTCACAGTCATTATACCAGAGGTGTCTTTTGAGGCTGTAATGCATGTGGTAGTTCCTGATTGCTTTCAGTTATAAGTGTCCCAATATCTGTGTCATGCTTTCTGAGATCTGCTAATTGCAATGTCATTAATGCTGACACAGACTCTAATAGATATCCTTTGGCAGATTACCATTATTTGTGGAATGTAGTTACACAGTCATTTACTCTAGATAGCATAGACATGATGACAGATATAATGCATAATTGACATGAACTACGCTATGTATGAATGAGTTCAACTGGCCACTTAATATTCTTCTTCTGCCATTTCTGTTCATTGGTTGGCATAAAATGTGTCCAGGAGCAGCAGAAACAATAAGAGGTGGAGGCGAAGACAGCAGCAGGTTGGCCTAGTGGTGAGAGAGGCCGACCCATCACCGGAGCGTCGTTGGATCGATCCCCGGCGCTGTTCAATGGCTGCGCTCTGCCCCCTGACCTGCATGTACACATGTGTGGGGTGATATGTTGTGTGTATCTAGTCAGGGGTGTGCAGAAGACAAATTTCACTTCATGTAAGTGTATCTGACGAATAAAGTTCATTTATGAACCTGTTTTCTCTCTCTGCAATATATACTGCCCTGTAGGTCATGACTCAAACTCACAATTCTGCAGTTGCATGTGCCTTCGCCCACTACACCAGTTCAATCCTTTGAAAAAAATTCACATACAGCATATATTGACAACATGCAACTCCCTTCTTAACCAGCACATAATTATAAAATGGAAAAGCATAGCATCTCTCGATGGGGTTCATACATCATTCAATCAGTCTAAAAAGAGCATCTTAAAGCATTTGCAAAGCTTAAACACAGAATGCACTGGAAGCGTGAGACGACAGTTTCAAATGCCCCACTTGTTTTCAATGGATAAGGCGTCAAGTGGAACACTAAACTACGCTGATGCGTTGGTTGGGTAAAATGCAAATGCCAGTGCTGTGGTGTGGTGTTGATGCTTCACATTTCCCGCCTGTGGTGCACCATAGAAATGTCAAAAAGGCAAATGACGTGACAAAAATCATGTCCAGTGCGTTTGCGACAAAATGTATTTTGTCAGTAGTTAATTTGTCAGTAGTACTCACAATAAATTGATAGCACCACTAGTTCACTGACAGTGCTAAATGTTCTACCTAGCTTGCAGCAATATCACTGAGAAAAGGAAGAAAGGCAGACATATTGTAGACACTAAGCAGGCACATGGCGAACGGGGAGGCAAGCAGGCAGGCAATGAATTGTGCTTTTTTCTAGTTTATTGTAACTGGATAGCCCATCCAGCTACTCTGCCACTCTGCAGATCTCTGACAGGGATAGCATCATCAGATTCATTGGCAGTGAAGTGGGAGGAGGAGAGTCTGCCATCCTCCACATCCAGCTGTAGCTAACAAGACAGAAGTCACGCTCCAAGGATCTGTATAAGGCAAGCCCATGGTACTGAGAGACATCTCCACTCTCTCTTAAACTTCAACATCTAATTGTGAGGCTGAGCGCACAGCTGTGGTACTCCAGTTGGACACAGATTCTTTAATCTCTCCTTTTATATGACATTGTCATGTAATCTCCATCTACCTACCCAGGGAGCATTGCAGAGAGGCAGGAAATGAAATCAATGCTGTGTCTCCTCACTGGGTGCTACTTCATTAGCACGGGCACTACAGATGCAGCAGTAAATCTGATTTATGAAAGGATGACAACGAAAGCACCAGAGACAGACAGGGGGATTCATAATAGCAAATGAGAGAGACACTTAGTGTCCTGTGTTTCAGCACAACTTGTTGTTTAACAGAGGACAAATCAAGGGGAACAAATCCCTCTACCATACAGCATGTTTTCCCTGTTGCAGCAATTTAGAATGAGCCATGCTGCATCAAATACTATTGACTGATCCCCTAAGCTTGTAACTGAATTTCATGACTTGAATTTCACGATGAATCACACTGTCACAACCAGTCATGTGGTGCTAAAATAGGTATGTAAAGAATGACCTCCAGACACTGATATACATGAGGCAAACATCCACCAATATACAAAAATCTATTATATCTTTAGAAAAGCATGAATCTGTGGGGTTATTTTCTCTAAGACCCTTAGCCAACAGTTTGATACTGTGTACTGTGAATATTCCACAAATAAAAAGGTGGGTAAACTGGGTTTAGGTGGGTTTACCCCCACTACACCCGTTAAGCTATGAGCTAAGGATTTATGGCAGCTTGGAAATTTAATAATGACGGGCACTGCACACTCCAAATGAGTACACACCTGTCCACACACTATGGGGGCAGAGTAGGGTCCATTATCCTTATTGTTTTCAGCTATAGTTTGGTGTACAATATATTTAAAAATGAAAATGAAATATAGTCAAACGTCTAGTGCTGTGAATACAATGAAACAGACCCATTCAACATAATTACACTGACATCATCACATATAAATGCGGGGTGACGTTGTGTGCCTTGGTTATAAGTCATCAACATCAAATATTGCGCTATGGTTAAAAGTCATCAGCCGAACTTTCTGGAGTGAACTCTTCATCATCATTAGTGAGCTGTGCAACTTGGTGGGGCACATCTGGGCATCAGCTGTGGTTGTACAGCAGCCTTTAGAGGTCAGTAGGTTAGGAACCTTCTGGAGTGACGCCATCTAATCCTACTGTAGCTATGGAGATGTTGTGGAAAATTAAA
>CABFOQ010023878.1:0-16548 GCA_900660455.1 Gephyroberyx darwinii
CTGCTATAAAAGTCAACAGTGCTGCAAATTGTCCTGATCCATGGAGTCTGTGCGCACTCGGAGGATTTCTGTGCACAAGTGCGCACCAAGTAAATCGCCTCCAACCCCCATGTGCTCACATTGGGTTGACGCTAGACAGGGAGTGAGCTGATTGGGCTGCAGCACCTGCCAATAGGTTTCCTCAAGTACCTGCTCCATAGATCACACAAGGGTGGGCAGCTTCGTTTTAGCTCACACGCTGCAAAAAATGTCCCCCTTAAGGAGTCATTTTGTCTCTTATCCAGTGTCTTATTTTTCTTAAATCAAGTGAAAGATTCTGCCAGTGGGGTTGAGATAATTCCACTTGTTTCCATTGCAGCTTCACTTGTTTCAGGGATTTTCTACAAGTGTCAATATCTTGAAACAAGGAAATGAAAATTCCTGAAACGCCGATTTGCATTGGAAAGGAGTGTAATTCTCACATCATTGGCAGTTTGTTTTAACACTCCGTTTAAGAAAAATAATATTTTAAAACTCAACACTAAATGACTTGTTGAGATAGGCTTTTAACTGGACAATATTATAACCATAAACTATTAACACCGTAAAGCAAATTCACGCTGAAGGGGAACATGACCTTTAGCTAATATGGATATAGTGATGCATAAAGGTCAACCTGCAGCAAAGTCAGTTCATTTTCCTGTTAAACGCGTTATAACAGCCCTGAACCTACATGTATTTTAAGTTTAGCTGATTGAAACATAAACAGTACAGCATTAACATTATCAGTCAGGACCGTGCAGCATGAAACATCATTTTTGTCATTTTTCCACACAAAAAGAATTGGTAGATTTTTATGACCACTGACATTTATGATTTGATTATTGCATATAGGCAAACATGTTGCGTTGCAATAAATATTGGACTCTTAATATTTTAAAAAAAAAACCGTTTAATAGATTTGTTTTACTGAAATATCTGTAGCCTGTATCTGAACATAACACTAAGAAATATGTTTTAGCGAATTGGAACAACTAATGATGCTACGTTATAATGCTAATGATTAATTTTTATAATCACCAGTAAAAACAACTACAATAATAATAGTAGTAAATGTCTAATACATCTTTATTGTCATATTCAGAATATGCCATGTTATTGGTACATTAACCTAAATGATGTAGGAATGGCAAACTTGTGGCCAGAGGGCAGAAAATACAAAAACCTGTCCTGACCTCTTTTGAAATGCGTCCATGCTCAGTTGAACAGCCGAGGAGATGCATGAGATACACTGCAAAAAAAATACATCTGAGCAAGCCATATAGTATTGAGTCTTAAAATCTTGGTTTCCTCATAACAAGTGAAAATATGTGTAAATGGGATGAGATCATTTCACTTGTTTAGGGTTTTGAAACAAGTGAAAATACCTTGAAATAAGGCAGATCTCTCCAGATAGTGGCGCTTGATTCAGGAAAAGAAGAAACAAGCTGATTTACAAGTGGAATTGTCTCATCCCGCTGGCAGATATGTTCAGCTGAAAAATAATGGTTTCAAACTCAAACACCAGACTGAACGAAGGTTAAGACGGATCGTTTTGCAGCGCAAGAGTGCTATTCATTCATTCATTCATTTTAATCGAGTTTGGGAAATACAAAATTAATGCTATGCGACTTTTTTGTTTCGATCCCCGTTGACTCGCATTGAAAAGAAACATCCTTCCAGTTTATGAAAACAATTTACCAACATTTCGGCCTGGGAGAAAAGAGCAGTTAAGGAGGCTGCTTAGTTCTCATTTGAGGTTGACGGCCCCTTATTCCCTGGCGTTTAGCTTTCATGCTGCACTGCCCAAGTTAATAATTATCCTTTTTAATATCCTCGTTTGCGGAGAAGTTGCATTAGAAAATCATTACCGATGGAAATTATGAGGTAGAACAAGTTGTTGATTAGGTGTTTAGAGCTAAAGGCTCCTGAACACAGCTCTTTCTGGCTCTTATTGCTTTGCCCAGCACTTCTCTATCATAAATGCTCATTTGTTGCATTAGGTGTTGTGGCTCCTTACTGTACGTTGCTGTTGTGTTCATGTAGAAATGTAAGCGTTTTCTTCTGTTGCACTGGACTCTGGATCAGTGTCAGCCAAATTCCCAGAAACCCCAGAAATTACATTTTATTTGTCGATCATAACAGTAGAGCAGGATAAAATAATAATTGTGGCCTGTAATAAACTGTTGAATATATTTTGTAGCGGTTTATTTAGCTTTATGTGTCAGGGTTACAGGCTTTTAATATAAACCATGTTCCGTTTTTTATATTCGGGTCATATATTCGTCACGTTATATATTCTATTTGCAGCAGCTGAGAATATGATACTCGTAGATAAGAATAAGACAGAGTACACAATGTCAATAACACCGAAAGCAAATAAATGAATAAAGATACAGCGTTTCTCTGGTGGGTTTACAGAATAATTAACCATATTTCAGGGGGAAACCAAGTCCATAACTTTGGCTTATAGCTTGTTGTTTTAAAAAAAAAAAAAATTTAATCAAACGTTTACAGAGGGCAGCAGGAATTTGAGGACTGGGCCAGTTGAATGATGTTTACTGTTGAATGATGAAACCCTGTGGGCCTTTAGCCACTGACCCTGATCACCGCTGGTTAATAGATGGCCAAACCGCTTGGCATTAACAAAAACAAGCCAAGGCAGTCTACTGTTCCTCCGGATGTGGTGTTTATTTCCCCTGGGGGCTCCATGAGGGTTTTATCGAGAGTCTAACCAATGTGATATAGTGGAAACCACCCTAACGAAAATAAATCACCATAATATTCCAATAGGGATTTAAAAGTGTTGCTGTGGTCAATAGTGAGTTTATAGTGACCTTATCGTACTTAATGGTGTTTTTATGTCCTATGGTATCACTATAATAATCCCATTGGATATCATATATAGAGTATAGGGTTGCTGTGATAGTGGTTTAGGGCTTGCAGTGGGATTACTACATTGTGGTTATTTTTCCTAAAGGGATCAATTTTATACGCACAAATATGCTTGTAAACAAATACATGTGGGTGCTGCCCTCTGGTGGACTCTTTCTGAATGTCCTAATTGATGATTGATCGAGAGAATAATGATCATTTTTGCAGGTGCTCGCCCTAATGAAAAATCACTATAGTATTCCTGTGATATTCCTATAGGGTCTTATAGTGTGGCTGTGGTACTCAATAGTGAGTTCATAGTGACCTCCATTTTTTTTTTTATCTCCTATGTTATCACTATAACACTCCTGCAGGGAAATTATTCTAACTTAATAATTTCTCCAATATCTGTTCATCTTGAACAATGGCAGTGGGAAAACTCACTTTATAGTTACATCTGCTATTGAAACATGGCACATAGTTTCTACTGAAGGGCGGTTCTAACATCAGAGGCCTGATTCACATCCGTTACACCTTCCATCGAGAGAACAGTTGTAGAGGAAGATGATGTGTATTTCACTGAACAGAAAAAACAGTATAAACCTGTTGGTTTATCAGGCTTTAGTCTGTTAATCTACCCTATTGATAAGTGACTCACCAGGCTACTTGGCTGTTTCTTAAGCCAATGCTGCCATCTAGTGGTTGAGCTGAGGCAGAGCATGTTTATAGGGCTTTAAAATGCTTGCAGAAGTCAAGAGGAGGCCTCAGTGGTTCCAGTTTGGCTGGTCTGGGGACCACCTGGGGTCCTTGAGGGGGATACCAGGTGTTTTCAAGGGGTCCCCAGGAAAATGAGGAGTAGTTATTATTTCACTCACTAGAGGTCAGCACAACGAGAGGATGTATGAGAATGGCAGTTTTCATCATTTGTTTCACTGTAGACAAAATCATATCTAGCAACAAAAATCTTCCCAGATGTTGTTCCCTGGGACACAGTCTGATCCAATGGGCTCCCGTGGTCTGATGCAGGTCTTTTTTGGGTCTTTGACATTACAACGTTTGGAAACCCCTGGTCAACCTTATTACCATGCCAAGCTAAAAGCTAAAAGACAGAAACAAAGCTACAAATCCAGACAAATTCAGCTCATCAAAAGCCCTTTGCCATCAGTCTGCAAAAGAAGGCCTAGATAAACCTGATGCATTAAGGACACATAGGAGTTTTGACATGCTCCATAGTGCCTGGTGTCATTTATGCTTCTCTTTGAAATAGAAATACAAACATGTCTATTTCGTTTCGTCAGGTAAAATCGGTGATGTACATGCCTGCATTAATACAACCTCACTGTTGAAGCACCATCAGTCTTGATCTATTGATGACGTTTCCCCTTGCCAGAGATAAACACCGTTAATATCCAGTAATATTCTCAAGATATTATTGTTTGATTAAACCCTAACGAAAAATCGCTATAATATTCCTATGGAGTTCCTATGGGGACTTTTGAACACTATAAGCCCCTATATGCCTGTGGTACTTAGTAGTGATTTATAGTGATTTTGTCCTTTTATAGTGTGTTTATATCTCCTATGGTATCACCAGATATCCCTTTAACATTTCTATGGGATATTATATAGTTTTGGGATATTTGTATAGTAACCCTCTAAAATGTACTATAGGTTTTTTACTATAGTTTTTTTCTTAAGGGATGGGATATCTGACGATGTTTTCTTAACGGTATTACATTAATAAAAGAGAAAATCATATGGCCGGTGCCCAGACCACCAAACCCAGCTGAGTCCCCCTCGCGCCTCCGTTCATTAATAAACTAATTGGCCGTTTTGTTTCGCATTAGCGTTGTGTGTTCAGCTAATCTATTCCACTTAAATACCTGGAAATTTTCACCCCATTATAACGAGATGGGAAAAGTAGCACGTTGCTGCGTTTGTGCCACCTGCATGAGAAATGGGGTCGTTTAAGCACCTGTACGGGCTCAGTTCCTCCACCAGCATGAGCAAACATCTCACTCAGCAGGGCCAGGAAATACAAATACAAATCTGTTTGAATCGGGAACTATATCAAGTTTCATCTACAAGTTATCATATGGGATCATCTAAAAGTAAAATGCCACCATGCCCTTACGAAAGGTATAGTACTCCTATAATACATTTTAAGACGAATGCCACATCAAAACTATAAACTGCACGTAATAGGAATGTTATAGGAATATGTAGTGATACAATGGGAGTATAATAAAGTGCAATAAACTCTCTATAAACTCACTATTGGGTATCACTAACGCACTATAAGTCCCTATAGGAGTATTATAGCTAGTGACACCATGGGAGATAAAATTACTATAAATGAAGGTCACTATAAACTCGCTATTGGGTGTCACAGACACACTAACGGTGCTTCTAGCGGTGTAACGGATATTATAGAGCTTTTTCCGTGGGCTGGAAGAATAACGCGCTCTTCGGTTGAAGGGAGACAGCAGAGGCCTGGTTATATGAGTCAGATAACCATTAGCCCTCCCAAGCTGCTTTATTTTTGGCCCTTGCTTCACGGTGTTCTCATCGCTGAATACCTTGTGAACAGGAACTGCTATTTCCTGGGAGAAGGAGACTTTTAAAAAGATTGTCCTCCAAACATCGGGACGGCCGTTTCAGCCGAGCTGTCCTGGTCAGTCCCCGTGTCAGAAGTCATTGTGCATCTCAAACGCGACCCTTTCACCACGGGACAAAGGACCGCGTCTACTTCAAACGATTGTAATGGAAGCTAATGACTATTAGATAGAGTACAGGGGCCCTCGCCTCTGCAAATAAAATGCAAAGGAGCATTTTACAATCGCCTACCCTAAAACGTGTCGCTGGTCAAATGAACTGCACTCTCTTATTGGAGCAGAAGAGGTTATTGCTCTCCATGAGAACTTTCACACCTTCTCAGGGCCGCATCGCAATCTAAGGTGAAGAGCAACAATGGCGTCTGAGCTGGTACGACCCAAGGCATTCACGTTAGGAAATGGTTCATTGTGGGGGGAAAAATGGAGATTTGGAGGTGTAGAAATAATTTCCACTCATATGATTGTCTGATTTTATTTCAGTGTCATATCAGTGTCTCTATAGGTGCCCAGCTCACTGGACTTTCAAGACACATACACCAGGTGCAATTTGAGTATAACAAGCATCCCTAAACAAACTCGGGTATCATAAAAGTTAAGACATTGCTGTTTCTTCCACCCTAACAGATAAAGTGTGGAGCATATATTAAGTCTTCATTATCATCTAACCAAAAGAAATGAGTAGAAATGCAGATGGAGAATGGAGAAATTTTCATCTCCAGCTTCCTGCTGTTGACTGTATAGATTGCTATTTATAGTCTGTAGTCTGTTGTACCTATACCATGTGTGTCATACCACGTATGTACTATGATTCTTTTGTAGTTACACAATCAGACAAATACCGGTAAATTTCAGCCTTAGTAAGTCTGTCTCTACAAGTCATTTCAAAAGGCTGCTTGTTAAAAAATGTAATTGGCTGGTGAAATACTAAACCCACTTATCTCTGTTGGTGGTTGACGACAAATTGTCAATATTAGACAGTGTTAGACATCAGTTAAATTACCTTTCTTGTCATGGTCCTGATTGTCTCTGCCCTGTTGTCTCAAATTGCTGTTCATTTATTGTACTTGGTGTATAGTGATTCTGATTCTGCAGAAGAAATAAGATCAGCAATGATTCAAGAGGCAAATGAAGATGTAACACTTGCCTTTGATACGGGGCTTCTGTGGTAATACAGACCCTGGAGGGAGACTTAGGCAACCATGGCCGGCGCTGGCATGTTTCCAGGGGTTAAGGTGCCCTGTGCTAATTGGGACGATGACCCTCCAGGTTTTCCCAGGCCTCTGACTGCTTCTTTCTGTCCCTCAATGGGATTACGCTGGGCTGTGGAGAGACAAGAGAAGGGGGAGATCTGATTGCTGGCTGATCACATCAGAGACGGCTCTCTGGGGTTTTACGCAAACTCTGCTCCCTCGGCAGCGCCTCAACCCTAATCAGCCCAACCAGGGACACCAGGAGAGAGAGCAGGCAGGGGGTGGCGGACCAAAGACACAGAAAGAGATCAGCTCTGGGACTGTTTATTAAAGTTCTCCCTTTGATACTGTCACTGGCCGTCTTCTCCCTCTTACAGCACCTCTCCTGCTCATTACTTTGGGCTCTTACAGTTTGGATACAGTGGATTTGATGAGTTAATTTTGGCAGCAATGGGAGAAGGAGAAAGAAATATTGGCACTATATACATTTAACGTACATTGAGTGCAACAGTGGAACAACAGGAATTTTTCCACCAACATTGGAAGCAGCCAATAGTAAAGAGTGCAAGAGTCAAAGTCACAGTGACAATAGAGTTGATTTGATTTGACTGACAGAAATCAGCTCTGCTCTCACTCTCTAGTCTTGTTTGGCATCTGACAGCTCATCTCTTTTGTCAGTTTCTTACCTGATTTCTTTCAACTTGTTTGAGTTTTGGCAGAGTGCATTTGACGAGTTAAGTTGGGAAAAATCAACAGCAATAGAAAAGGGAGGGGATGCGATGTCGCTACACAATCAACACCAGCCAGATGCTGGTACAGTTTGCATGTGGTTTGTAAGTCTGTCAAGTCTGTCTAAATCTACTTGTCACTGCTGGTGGTTGACCACAATGTAATAGTTTATAGTTTGAAGGAGGGAGAAATGGGATGTCAGCCCCCTTGATAACAACATTAGTAATGTAATAACAGTAACTTATTACAAAGAGATTTTAGGATTAAAGAGAGGGAAACCAGTGTTCTGCGTTCCCACCATCCCCCTTTAAATACGACTAAATTGCCTACTGGACAAGGATTTCAGGTTGACCACCCCAGTTAGCTGCTCTGATGGACTCAGTCGCTACATCCCAATCCTTTATGTACGCTGTCTTCTCTCCTGCTTTATCCTGTATGTCTGCCATGCAGGCATCATCGGACAGCATGAGTCCCTTTCCGCCTGGAAGGGAGACGTAGCGTTTCAATGGAGCCCCCCACCCCCCTTTAGTGCTCACCAAGCGGAGGCAGGACACCTGCTGGCGGTGGGTGGGCATGTGGGAGCCTTGTCCATTGAAGAGCAGTGAGAACAGGCGTATTGCCCATTTAAACAGATTAAACAGTGAGACCCAGCTCCCTAGCCCCGAGACAGACTGACCCCTACCACCCCCGGCTATGGATATCCCAGCTAATCCCCGAGGTAGTTATTTATTTGCTTAGCTTAATCAGAGGGGGACCCGGGTCTGTCCCAGCCTTCAAGCATAAACTGCTTTGCGTTAGATCAAACCTGGAGGAAATGTCTTGCCATGTCTCCCTAATCAAGCCACTGCAGTGTGACCGAACCGAGCACAGTGTGAGAGGAGAAAGCAAATGTACAAAGGACAGAGGATATTGCTGATGTCCTGATAGGCTCTCTAGACCGGGATACATTACAGTAGATCCAGCTTCTCTTTTCAGTGAATTGGTCAGTTTCTGTGATTAATGTGCACATTAACAAAGCCCATGTTTATCAGCAGGCACAGTAATTAGAGAGGCAAGCTGAGGGCCTGGCATTGAAAAGTCTCATTTGTGGATGGTCAGTAGAATACAGCAGAGTTTTACAGTCTGTTTGAGAACCAAAAGACAATAGAGTTGTGGCTGTTGTATAAGCCAAATCTACAAAAAGTAATGAAACTACTTGAATTTCTACCAAAAAGTCAGTTCTACCGCCGAAACTGGGAAATCCAAAGATGGTTTCAAATGGAGTGATTTAAGTTTTATTTTTTAGCCCAGCATAGTGAAATGCTGTATAGACCTGTCTATTAAATGTGTTGATAATACATTTCTAAGCCTCTTGTGATACAAGAACTCAGTTTCTAAAATCCTGCAGAAATCTCAGTGCTTGAAGTTAGAGGAATGAACTCAGGACAAGTCAAGTCATGTTAGAAAATATATTTCTGAATATCACATTCAAACACTGGATACAAAGTGAAATACAAAGTGAACCTCTTGAAAGAGCAATGAAGGTAGAAAGAATTAAATATATAACTATATATCTATTAAATAATCATAGTTAGAGGTGCAGGCCTCTGTTCTCAGTAGTATATACAAAAGTCTTTTCAAAAGTCCAGTGTGTTGGTCAACAGTGGTCAATTGACCCATCAGACACGTCAATATCCACATCTGACGAGTCGGAGAACTCCTCGTCTTCATCACCTTCATCTCCGTGGCCTTGGGAACCGGGGCTTTTCGGCGGGGCAGCCAGGCCGAGTTTGGCCAGCTTGGCCTGCTGCTGCTCCAGACTCTGTTTGCGCCACTTGATGCGTCTGTTCTGAAACCAGACCTTGACCTGGAGATGGAGAACAACAAGCCGGTTAGAATCATTGGGAGTTTAAGAAATAACTAGTGGTCCATTGCACTATTAAGCAGTCGTAACATATTAAAGATCCAGACCTAGTTATCAGTACAACATCCTTGGGTGATGGATAAAGAATTCCCCTGTGAATCTCTATGTCCCTACTGCATGTTTTGAGTAGGCTATACTGTATTAACCAAAAGCTGACTGGATCTATTTTTTACCTGAGCTTCTGTTAGCTGTAGAGCCGAGGCCAGGAGGAACCTCTCCGATCCGACCATGTACTGTTGACGTGCGAACTCCTTCTCCAACCGGGACAGCTGCTCGTTGGTGAAGCTGGTGCGCATCCGTTTCGACTTTCCACCCTTGGTTTTGAACGAATGGACGTTGACTTTAGACATTGAATCTGTAAGAGAAGATGACAGTTTTAGTTTAAGTATATTGTCGTGAGTGGGGTTGCATTTGACATTCATCTTGCACGGTAGTTCCATAAAAACAGGTGAAAGGTTTACCATGTGCGTAAAATGCCCCGCGACACGATGACTGGTAGGTGAAAGGCGGGCAGCAGTAGACGGAATATCCAGGTTGCGTGTGGACGGCGGAGTGCAACATGTTTGGCGAGTAGAGGTAAGATGTTGGTGGGATCGGTAAGCCTATCTGCCCGGTGAGCGGGAGAAGTGGGGCTGCCGGTTGATATTTTACTCCGCATTGAGTCGGACTCGTCCGGCCGCTGCCTGTGTCCTCTGGCTTGGCAAGCAAAGCATCAATAGTGAAAGATTTTCCACTGGTTGGCTTCGGTGACGACGCACAAAGGCTTCCCGGGTACTGTGGATACAGCGATGCTGGTGCGTAATTACGCACGGGGTATCCATAAGCTCCGGTTGGTCTGTTCGGTACCTGCATTATGCCAGACGTAAATTCAAACGTTAAAAAAAGAAGATCACGCAGGTTTTAAGAAAAGCAAGACGTTTCTCCAAGTGCAGCGAGCAGTTGAATACCGGCCCTCTGCGGAGAGTCCCTATTTATACGTTGTCCGGGCACAGAGGTGTCAACAGCCCCCCATCGTCCCTTTGTCTTTCTAAGTAGCAGATGAGAGAAACGAACATCCCGACAACGTATCCAATTAATTGATGGAGTAGTACAAGCTGGGATTGTCAAACATCCTAACCCTTTGAATGACAAGGCTTTTGAAGAGTCGTGGGGGCAGGGAGCTCAAAGATTTACTGGGCTACAAATTCTTGCATGGATCTTAACTCCAAATGTAATCATTACCGCTGAGAAAGCCTTGATGTTACCAAATCATCTTATTTGGACCCTTTTAAGTCGACAGATGCTTTAAGCAGCGTAACAAGTCACTTCGCCATTGGAGGCCGTCTGCAAACCCTCCAATTTAAGGGAGACAGAGAATGCGATTTTACGATGTTCATTTCTTCTTTCTTTTTTTTAACTTCTTTTTATACATCTATAATACAATGGGAAATAGTTGGATAACTTTATTTTGCAATCATATTTAATCTTCCAGTTGAGGAAATATAGCTCGCGTTTGTCTCAACCACTTGTAAATCAAGAATCAGTCCTGTATGTAAACAGACTATAATCTCTGTCCTGTATAAAATCAATGTGGTCTTTTTCCAAAGTGTGTCTTTTAACAGGAGCGGTGTCGCTCTTAAAATTGAATACGTGCCGTGCGTAATTGAGGCGTCAAATTCAGCGGGTTGGGTGTGGTGACGGAGTGGTGCTGCTGGTTTTACCAACCGCAACTCCAGTAATCCCAGTCACTGCGTTAATCCAGAAGTTGATCCCATCCTTTCAATGCATTGATCTCACTGCAAAAGGGCCTCAGTTCTCCTTGAGTCCTAAATGTTATCAAGGCCTAAATTAGCCTAAAACCCAAACTGTGACTGCGCATTTATTTTTGTGTAGCCCATCAAAACTGTGACCAACAACCCCAGTGTTGCTAAACTGGTGTGTTACGGTTTGATCAACATCTGTCCTCTTCGTTTTTATTGGTTTTGGGTAACAGTCTTGAAGTGCTCATCTTCCCTGTGCACGTGTTGCACTTCTCATTCTGAAACTGAATTATTTGTGCGCAGAAATCCGAGTTTTCCATTCTCGGTTCCTCATTAGAGACTCAAAGGCAGCAGATGAAACGCAGCGGCTTCTTTAAAGGAAGTGATTTGCTTTCTTACAGTACTTGAGGACAAAAGCGTTCTCTCTTTCAACTTGGATTATTGCCAGCTCTGCAAACTTTCCAAGCTCATTTCCATCATTTGGAAGTGGCAGAGAGCGTCTCCTGAGCCTTAAGTAACTGTTAAAACACATTTAAACACCGAAGCGAACCGCTTATTCCCTTTGACCCGGAGCGTTTTATTTATTCTCTTTAGCTGACACTAGAATGTCTAATGAAAAGGGCAAACACAGACTTTCTCGACTTGGCCTGAACAATAAGGATGCTTCTGATGCCTCACCGACCGGACCACCCACTCTAGCCCCGTATTTGTTGTCGTGCACTGCAAAAAATATCCGTCACGTCCTTCAATTGAGCATTGAGTCTTAAAATCTTGTTTTCCTTAAAACGCGAGGAAAATCTGTCAGTGGGGTGTCATAACTTGACTTGTTTCTAATGTAAATCAAGTTGAATCAAGTGTCATTTTCCTGATGCTAGTGGAGTGATCAGCCTCGTTCTGGCTGGTTTAAACATGTTGAAACTTGTTTCTAGAAATAAGTGAAACTATTGGAAACCAGAGGAATTATCTCACCCTGTTGGCAGAATTTCACACTTGTTTTGAGAAAAATAAGAGTTTAACAATCAATATGAGACTAAGTGATTTGTTAACGTGGACATTTTTTGCAGTGTGAATTTTCACAACTAGTGGGAAAGGCTAGAGAATCCTAGTGCCATTGAAGCACCCCCCAACCCCCCACCCCATCTACCTACACATCTGGATACCATGGAGATAGCATGGACATAGCTCACAAAATAGTCGTTTTTGCTTTTTCATGATATGGCAGATGAAACCTCCATACTGTACACCACCGTGTTCCCTAATGATGGAGCTGTAGTGTTGCTGGGAAAGTCAAACTGTCCTCTCTTCTCCTTGTGTATTGGAGCCAGACAAGGAATACACTGACCATTGTCCCAGCGCTCCCCTTTCATAGTCATGGCCTGAGAGGGGCTCTTCTATAAGAGCTCTATGGGCCATCCTCTCCAAATGAAGCTCTCATCAAAAGCCTGAAACTTGCCTATCAACATGTATGCAGTCACTGTTAGTATCTGGGGCAGGCTGCATGGTTAGAAGGAAAAGGGTGGCACTATCACCACTTGGCTTTTATATCTAGGCATGTTGCATAAATATATTTCAAAATGTCTCTCCATGACTTTTCCTAGACCCATTTTCTGTACAAACCAATCATGTTTGTTTTTCAAATAGTACAATTATATTTATCCCATTCAGTTACCAGCTTGCTGGCCTTCCCTTAGACCCCCCAAATCTATTTGTATGTGCTATGTTATTGAAGAAATTGCAATACACTCTATCAGTTTTCATGAACATAAAAAAATCTAACAACTATCTAGTAGTCTCATATACAGTGTATTATATGTTCAGCATGATACATAAAACTTCAAACAGTTCTGGAAGATGCCATTTAATGTCCTATTGTACTATCAAGATGAAGGCTCAGTCACAACACGCTCACATAATACATGGTTTTGTATTGTACTGAGAAGTGAGCAGTCTTCATCAGTTTTAATGATCAGGCTTTAGTGTTAACTAAAACGGTGGGTTAACTATGACCTCCGTCCAGTGGTCATCATCATCAGGCAAACAGCTACCAATCGAAATAAAAATGAATTATCCATCCAAAAGCATTCATTCATGGCTTCCCCATCTTAATGTAACTTACATCAATTTGATAATGCACCCTATAGTGAGTGCAAAAGCTGGAGAAGCTTCAACTCCTAGATCACCAACATTACAAATGACCAGTGGTGAGGAGAGCAAGGACAACGGATGCAACATCCCCGTGTCCCTATGATGGTGTATGACAGGGAAGTGTAAAGAGAGAGAGGAGAGACCCCTCTGCTCTAGTTCACACATGATTGAATGAAACAAAAGCATGGAGCAACACTGTCATCATTATTATTACTGAGGTGAAAGGGGATAGTTTTGTCACCTGCTCGACACATTTAACAGGCACTGTAATCTCTGCCTTTCCTGTCCACGCACATCTATCACTAATGAGTTTATGAAGCCATTTACAGAATGATCCAGAACGGCCTGCCTCTGTCACCCTGCTGCTGGGACTATGGGTCATTATGTGGTGACAATAAGGGACCCGTTGGGCCTTGGCCCTCACCTTGACTCTGAATGGGAGTCCAGTGAAAGGCCAGGTATGTCCCGTCTGGCTCCAATACACATCCAGGCTCAGCTCTGGCTCTCATACAGCCCAGGGCAAATATACAGTGGCCTTATTTCAGAGTCACAACGAACCTGTTTCAACTAAACTGAAACATGTTTATTGTAACAACTGCATGAAAACACTTCCAGTTTTTTAAATGATTGAGCATTTTGCACATCACCAACTCTTTCTTTGGGGTTTGAGGTGAGCATCTTCAGCCATTATCTGCACAAGATATGTTTGAAAAGTATTTGAACCTCTTGAAGTGTCTGACAAGTTTCCAGACACTTCCAACACTTTGTCCATACAACATATTTGTCCATTACATGTTGCTTGAGTATGTAATATTGTGTCTGTGTGTTTGTACAAGCGCACACACAGGCGTTAGTCCTCCAAATATTTGATCATCAAAATTGTGAAAACGTGTCTCTATGTACAGATTCTTCATATCTGTGCAATAAGTCAGAAACTTAAACAATGTTGGTTGGATTCATGCAGCCACACCACCTGTGATTTCTGAATGTCACCACATGATATAATAAAAACCGATCCCCTAATCGTCTTACAGATCTAGTCTGGCCAGAGTTTTGTACACAGGTGTTATTTTTCCATCATGTTTGAAGCATATTTACTTTAAAGAGTTTTGACGTCAAGTTTGTTTGGAAGCTCGTTGGAATAAATGCCAGCTTGTGACTTACTTCCTTCTCATTGTGTGTTGGGCAGCAAAGTGGCAACTGACTTCAATTATACTGCACAGAATTCACTTTAATTTGAGAGAGACAGACAGGCAGACAAATATTATCTCAGGGTCTATATGTATTCCTGAATTCTGACAGGATGGCCTAGTGGTCGAGTCCCTTAAGCAAAAAAGTCACAGGTTTCATCTCAAGGTCATGCATCCTGTCAAAGTGTCCCCGGGCAAGACACTGCAGCCCTGCTCCCTCATTCTGAGTAATACTGTCAGCTAAAATGTGAAATGAACGGGCTAATTCCAGCACTGAAACCTGCCCCATGTTGCTATGCAGATTCTGTATGTTTTCCATTTGCATGTGTGTCAGCTAGGAGGACCTGAGTCACCGCAGCTCGGTCCTCCAGCTAAGCAGCCGTTAGCATCGACACCAATGCTGTGAATTGCTACTGTACGAGGCGCTCTCCTCTGGGCTAATTGTGGCCATTTAGGTCAGAAAATCCTACACGACGCTCCATCCACTCATAGTGCCGTCCAGGTCATTACCAAGTTAATGAGGGATTAACTTTCTCTCTGAACAGTTTCTGTTGACTGACACGACTGTCCCGTCCTGGGAACAGGGCATGTGTGTATTCGACCTGTCTGCCGCTCCATATAGACCACCAAGCCTGTCCCGGGCTGCGTAGAGTATGAAGTTTAGGATACCTGCAGTGTTACACGGAGAAGACCCGTCTCAGTCGGTTACTTTCTGAGATCATAATCAGAATTACTTAACGGACGTTTCAGCTGCTGCGGTCAGGCCAGCGCCTCCGCAGTCACGCTGCAAAAACAGAGAGACTGAGACGGAGTTTCTTTCCTCAGGTTATCAGGACTGTGAACTCTGACCTCACCAGGGCCCCACCAAGTCCCACACTCTGCCTCTCTTATGCACACACACACACACACATAATTTATATTATATTACATATTTCCACATATTTTCATATTTGACTATATTTTTTATTTATATTTCTATCTATTGTAAATAGTGTTTCTACTGTAAATATTGTGCTGCTCTTTTATTGTTAATACTGACTTGTTCTTTTGCACATTACCGTTGAGCATTGCCACTTTTTCATTTCTTTTTCATTTCTCTGCACACCCTGTGTGTGTATGTGACAAATAAAGTTCTTGAATTTTGAATCTTGAATCTACTTTTATTTGGCAAGCACATTGTATGCAAGGATTTGGTGCAGAAGACTGCAAATGTAGTGCAGTTAGACCATGCAGGACATCCAGTTGGACAAGCATAATACTGTACAGCTACATCGTCTTTACAAATGTCAATTCTGTTAACAGTGTCGACATGATTTGATACCTACAGTGTGGGTACCCTTCTTGTGGATTTGTCTAGAAGTTTGACTACAATAGTTGATACTACGTTGTTTCAGGCTGTTATGCATACAATGTAGTCAGACGTGAGACGCAGGTTCTCAACAGCTGATCTATCTAGGCCGGTCTGTTTGGCCCCTGGTCGACTGAAGACACTGATACGTATGGCATGCATTACAGACGCCGAACTACAGGGGCCCTGCAAGGATACTGAACTGTCCGATTGAACTACGAACACAGACCTATATTGCCTTATATTTTGTCCTGTCATCTAAAGCACGCTCAGACTTCCTGGTGGGAGGAGCATCTTTGAATTGCCCCGCCCAAAGTTTTTTCCATTTTTATCTCCTTTTTGTTCTGGTCTTCATCGAGGCCTTAGGCTGGTGTTGCCAGCCAGGTTAGACTACCTTAGGCGAATTGGCTTGCTATGTCCTCCTCTCTGTTAAATCCTTTCAGTCTTCTTCTACCTATTACTGTTTTATGTGCTTTTTCCCTGATCGTATTCTATAACATCTTATTTGTCATAATTGATTGATTTTCAGCTGACGTAGTAAGGCCTGAAAAGAACACCACAGTGACACACAGCATCAACTGTGTCATAAATCTGACTGTCTATCAGCCTGAATTAGTTTGATGCTTGTTTGTGATAAAGGGCTTTATGAATAAACTTGACTTGACAGGTATTGCACCTCTCGCTTCAGACTGATACAGTATCGTGTCTTTGGGAATGGAGGGAATTATGGGAAGCCATCCTTTTTCTTACAGAGCAGCAGTATCATTGAAATAGCTCTCCTGGCTGATTGAGTCAAA
>CABFOQ010023878.1:17985-31143 GCA_900660455.1 Gephyroberyx darwinii
CACACTGTGATAGCATTTTGAAAGACACCTGCAGGACACAGGGTACCTATCTGTCAGCGTGTATCAGACACCTAGATGGAGAAACCAAGAATAAACAGTGAAACCAAATTAAAAATCCGATATCTGATATCTAATGCAACCGTGCATGAATCAAAAACAACCAAAGGACTAGCTACTCTTTTAGAACAATTATCAAAGCTTTAAGCCTAGACCTCCATTTATAGATCCCAGCCTGTAACAACAACCGATTTACCCTTTTAGGACAGTGATATCAGGGCAACTGCACAGATGGACCTCAACATTGTTGCTTAAATCACACTGGGACATCTTGTTGCCAGAATACATTTTTGCCCACATGTCTGATTTTGTTGCCGGTTGCTGAGGGTGTTGCCACAGAATTTGCCTCGTACATATCACCACCCCAATACAGATAAAGGACTCACCTCTATGTGTCTGTGTACTGTAGAGGCAGAGGTTCACAGCCACTCACATGCACTTGATTTTTGTGTGTAGTATGTATGTCATCTTCTGCAACTTCACGTGTGGTTTTTACATTCTCCGTTTTTTATTGGATTTGGATACCTGCTGCTTTAGCTGCAGATAAATGGGATTCAAATAAACACATAAACACATATTGAGGTTCTCTCATCTCTGTGTGCGTACAAGTTTACAGGCGTCCCACCTTGGCCGCCCTCTGTCCTGGCTGCAGGTCTCTTTACACTCAGTAGAATACAATCACAGCCCTGCAGCAGCAGATCAAAGCAGCGGTCTCCTTGGAGAAATGCCAAACAAAGACAGATATGCTGACTTTGTGGCCTATGATGGACTCAGAGTAGAGGATGAGTGTTGAGAGCAATAACTGGAGCAGACAGCCCACCTAACAGCACCATTACAGCTCATTTCCCTGTCTCTTTTAACGTATGTAAAGAGAGAGGGACACACGGTAGCTAATTTGGTGTTTTTACAAGAGTAGCCTGAGCACTTCAAACAAGACCACACACAGGCTGACATGCAGACACGGAGTCTACTGAACATCTGGTGACACCTAGTGGACAAAAGAGTTGGAGGCGGTGCAGGTGAGGAGAAACCTCCCAGTACCTCCCAGTAACACTAGAGTGCACTGAAGCAGAAGTTTGGACCCCCAGATTTAGACCCACATTCCCCAAAGATCCCCATATTGTCAGGTTTTTCATGTTGGTTTAGTTTGGAGATTGAAATCTCTGATCAGATTATTAAGAATTATTTATTCTTTAGTGTGTCTGAAGAAAGTCGCCCCATTTATTTTCTTCTCAATGTCAATACTCTAACTCCCTTTAATCTTGCCTTCGTCAAAATGCTCTCAGCTGGAGCTAATGCCAAATACAAGTCTTCTAATCTGCTGTCTTCGTAAAGGAAAGCAGCAAGATCACTCTCCTCCATCAGAAGATCCAGAAGGAGCAAGAACAGACTGCAGATTCCTTGGAAGAAAGGGAGAAGACAGAGAGAGAAACATGACATGGAGAGGGTGAAGATGTCCTCCACCATTGCTGCTCTCGAGTTCCCGTCCATCTCTCAACAGAGCTGGGAGAAGAGATGGAGAGGATGGTGAGACAGACAGAGGTGTGGATTATGATGATAAACCGAGAGAACGAGAAAAAGTTGTATTCTGTCTGAAGGAAAAACAAAACCGATGGACCAAAAAGGAAATATGACACACAGATCATCCTTGAACACGAGGACAGGAGGACAGAGTAGAAAAACAAAACCAAATCTCTGTCAAAACCTTGAGTCTGTCATCACTGGTCTCTCTACAGTCCAGATGATGGGTTGGAGCCAAGAAAGACAAGAGATTGAGATGAGCATGAGAGCAGCTGAGATTAGAGGGATGCTGGAGCTCAGAGAGAACAAGAGAGCTTTTAATTCCCTTCTTCTCGACTGGGATATACTTGTGGAAGTGGGAGCAAGCCTTGGACAGCAGCTCCAAGAAAAAACACATTTTACAGATGAACCAAACCACCCAGACTGGAGGAAGCACAAAAATCAGCAAGGTAGTGAAGCACATTTTTATCTTAGCTTAGTTTTTGGTGAGGAAAGACGGTGATTTGCAGCACTATTTTCTCACTAAATGAAATGCCAAGGACTGTTTTTGGAGGAAGAAGCTGAAAGAAGTGACTTTTAGTTCTGAAGGGAAATGGGGGCTTGGGCTTCAATTTCATGCTGAAAACCACAACCTGTTTTATTCTTTGTTTCTTTGTTTTTCATCCCTCCATGATTTCAGTTTCCACCTGCACCTGCATTCAAAATACAGTGAACATACTTTCAAATACAATTGTTAAAATTCTAATCAATGGCATTTTTTCACTCATGATTTTGTATTTTATATGTATTATTTTGAGTAACTGGTATCTTGTAAAACTATTCTTTCATAGATAGCTTCCCCAACTCTGTTGTATCGCGCTGGTTTGCCTCTTATTGACTTGAACCTTTTTGACTCCTATATTCTGTGGATATCTCGCTTGGTTTGATTTGTTTTTTCTGAGCATGAAGTCATGAAACAAAACACTCAAGATGCCACTTAAAGTAGAACACCAACACCGCCCCCATGTGGTCAGTATGTGGTAGTGCACTACCTATTTTAGTGAACCCGTCCCTTCTGTGTTAGAGATAATAATATTAATATTAATATTAATATTGACAATAATAATAATCTAACTTTTATTTCACTTCATGCATCTGAATTGTTGAATCACACTGCAAAACATAATGAATTCAATGGATTGTTGTTTTTACAGTCAAGCAATTTTCCATTAGGACCAGTTTTGAAATCATCTCCTTAAGAGACTGAATTTGACCTGTTTATTTCATTTAACTCTCTTATGTTTCAGCCACTGCCATCTTTGTAGTCCAAACTCTGTTGTAGTCCTCTTTTTGGCTCCACCCAATATGCAGTCCCACAAAAGGCCAGCAGGCGGCGCTATATTATATTATATTATAAGTAAACGGTTTTGCAAGGCCTTTGCTGCTACCAGTACTCATCATCTGTAGATAATGATGATAATGAAAATAGAACCTATAAGATGTGAAATAACATTATATATATATGATAATATATATGATAATATCTTATATATATATATAGATAGATAGATAGATAGATAGATAATATAGACTGTATATATATAAAATATATATTTCTGAGAGAAGACAAATATTCTTCAATGTTTTTTCAATGCATTCCCCTGTAGTGTGAAATAGTTTTTATTTCTTCCCCATTCCTGTAAAGCGTGTAAAGCATGCTGTTATAAAAATATGAGAACAGAAAATTGATTTGGCTGAGGGGCTTGGGTGAATTAGCACTTAGCAGTCAGTCCCACTCCCAGATTGAACAAACATCTCCAACAGGACTTACTGTCAGACTGTCAGACTACTGGAGCATCTGCTGAGTGGAGAAAGGGGCAATCAAATGACCAGCCTGAAGATCACTTCACTTCCCCAGGAGTGTAAGCCCTGTTGGGATGTTGTACAGCGCTACCTCCAACATTAACCCCTGAGCCTGCTGCTTTCTTCTCTTTCTTCTCTTTCTTCTCCTCTCAGGGACAATAAAGACAATAGAGAGCCATCTCATCTAATCTAATGTTTTAGGCTGTTATGCAAGGCTCTAGATGGCATCAGCACATTGTCTCCATTTAGGACAAGTGCTGTTATTTGTAGATAATGCCAAGTCCTGCTTCATTTGTTTAATTTGTTTATGGCTAAAGCTTGGGGCAGTGGTGGCCCAAAGGTGGGAAAAGCTGGCTTGTGACTGCTAGGACGCTGGTTTGAATCCTGGGGGGATTTGGCCCCTTCTGCTTGGTTCCCCTCAAGGTAGTTAACTGGTCCACCGGGGTGTTTGTGGCCAACAGGCCTAGGCAGTTTCCAGGTGGGAGTGTGTGTAACTGTAAGAGAAAAGAGCTGAAGAAGAGCAAATGTTCCCAGACAGACGCCCCTGTGTAATGTAATGTTTAAAAAAGTAAAACTTTAATCTTTAAAGCCCCAGTCAGGGGTTTCCCATTGGATATGAATAATGGACATATACACATACTGTATTTTCAAAGGTTTTGACTTGCTTCATGGCAAATAAGCTTTCTGTATTTCTTTCAATCTGACATCACGTTGTTTTAATTCAGGTACAATAGTTTTGGAAAAAAATGAAAATTAAACCACTTTTTGCAACTTCAAATACATAAAAACTCGTCAGATGTCATGAACAGCCAAATTGTGCAAAGCGGCTGCCGGTCGATCTGGAAATGATGAGAATATATTTCTAATCTAATAATTTGATATTCTGTGGAAAGGCTACTCATTGGATACGGTGTTAAAACGCTTTATTATTTTTGACACGTTTGTCCACGTCATTCTTGTTTTCCTGGACAGGAGTTAATACCTCAGACTGCTGTGGGACCTTTTTCCATCAGAGATATTTTGTGCTGATTGATCATTAACATCCTGCCTGCAGTGTCCCAGTGTTTCCAATTAAATGGACCTTACAAGTCTCGAAAATCCATTAAAATCACCACATCTGAGGAAAATCTCATGCAGGTTGCTACTTCTTTATGAACATTTGCTCCATTATGCCTTAAAAGCTGCTCATCTGAAGAAGATGAAGAAAAGGATTTTGATTTATTGCGGGGGAAAAGAAGTCTACACCCTCATACATGATAGTACCCACATACATGCATGTCTGTACCCAGACGACAACACATGAAAACATTAACAACATGTCTGCACACTTCCAGGGTCTACATTGTGGCACAGTGTAATTTTTTTAGTAAAAAGACTCTGAGCAGATTGCTTTAGAAGTTGCCATGTTGAGTTCTGTGGCGGTTGAGGCAGTAAGTATACCGCTAAGGGGAAGTGGGTGTACTGTGATCCCGCTATGCTATATATTAAGAGATATATTTCTTTGGTAACTAACCAGAGAGATGAATGTCTTCCTCTTCAAATCTCATTAGATCAAGACACCAAGTACTCAGAGGTATTAACTCCTATGGCCTTGCACCCGGTTAATCCATTATTAATAAAGAGTTAATCAGTTTGGAGGGCGATGACACCCATGGTTAAGAATGAAGACAAACCTATCAACATTTAATAAACGTAGCCGTGATACTCGTTGAACTGAGTCACTTTTAATCACTGACCTTATCAATGGATCATAACAGTCTGATCCTTTTGAAACGGGGCCCCACCACCGCCACTGACAGATGGGAAGCTCAACTGCTGCCAACTGCTTGTTCATGCAATATTTAAGTTGCACATAATATGCATTCATACATGCACACACACACACACACACACGCCTGTCACTCACTCACATTGTCTTGGTTAGTGTATCCAAACAAAAGGGTAGTGTAGGTTTCATTACAGTTGTGGGAGGAGCACAGAAGGAGACTGCAGCTCCGTTTCCTCTCAGTTCATCAGCAACCATGAAACAAAAGATACTCATTTACTAAAATGTACTTAAAGAAACGTGGCAGGTTGAGTGAGAAAAACGACTGGTCAGTGTGAAAGACATTGAGGCATCGCTAAACTCATCTGAAGGGCAAACAATCAAAAATGGAGGTTTAATTTGTTGCTTTAAACACATTAAAAGGATTTTCTTCTGATCAAAGCCAATCAAAATCTGCTTCAGCAAAACTCAAAATACAGTATCTGATTGATCACTACATTGAAGCCTGACATAGAGAGACAGAGACTACAACAACAAAACTGATGTTGGTCAGTTGGCCCTCAGAGTCGGACCCCCCCCACCCTTCCTCCTTGCACCCTGACAGATTAAGGTCTTCCATCTAAAGGTTTCTAACGGCCTCATGCATTCACACTCACGTCCTCATCATGGTCCTCATTTAGGAGTGAGGAATCCACAGACGTCTCCAGGGCAGGTCGTCAACACAGACCCACACCTTTAAACTGACAGCATGGTGACCACTGGAAGACAAACGTTATATATCTTTAAATCCACCAAAATGATCAATGGCAGCTCACTAGAATATTATTATTAACAAGCTTGAATTTGAACATTGTAGAAGAAGTAATAATTTGTGTTTTTAAAATACTGAGCAGTGAATATCAGGTGATGTGTTTTCCACTAAATGGATATGTAGTGTTTTAGAGTGGGATTCCTCTTGACATATTATCTAAATTTCAATTTTTCAGTGAATTGTAATTTCATTTATTTGCTGCACTGGTTATATTTCAGCTCATTTCTGCACATTCTCTCTATGTAATTGTTGAATACGGTTACATAACCCACACCCCTTTTATTGTCTTAGTACTCTTATTGTTTTTGCCTACTTTTTGCCTATTCTGTTGCTGACAGTATAGTTTTCTTATTGCCTTGCTGAATCTTATTCCTTTAGTTGCTGCAATGTTGTAATTTCCCCACAGGGATCCATAAAGTTTCATTTGATCATCTTATCTAACCTACATTTTTCTGTATACCACCTTTCTAACTTGGTGTTGTGTTTAATGTGACCTAGGTGAGCAACCCACCCAGTCAAATTCCTTGTTTGGCCAGTGAAAGTGATTCTGATCCATTTATTCTGCGTCATTGACGACCAGTCAGATAACATAACCATTGTAAGTGGCGTCATCCTGGAGTAAATGTCTCTTTTCTTAGTACTGTCGGTCCTCCTGACTCCCGCTCTGTCTCTCCTTCTACCCCCATCTTCACCCCAGGATCCTATACCCTCTGTTTGCTGGGACTCAAAACCTGCTGGCTTTGCCTTGCTTTCTTTAAACCTCCTCCTTCTTTTATCTCCCCTCCAAGCTCCTTTCTTGTCCCCATCTTTTGTCTATCTTTCCCTCCAGAATTTGTGGCTAGAGGCACGAGCTTTTTCCCCCTGTGTTGTTGTCCATCTGCCGGCTGGGCCTCCTCCAGGAGCAGCTGTTTACTCCTTCCTCGACCTGAATCAGGGGGGCCTCATCTTGAGGATGGTTGACCGGTCGGGGGTTGACCTCTACCACCCTCTTTGGAGAGTTTGCATTGGCATAAGTAGAGCCAAGGCCGAGGAACAATAGTATGGATGAACTGAGGAGCTGTGGGGGTGAACGGCGGCTGACTGTCTCCAAGCATCCATTTCTAATGCTCTCCCCTGTAGTACTTCATTTTCTATCCTCTGTAAAATAAAAGGTTGAGGAGGATCTTGATACAGTTTCATCATAAGCCTAGATCTGGAGACAGGTATAGCGTTTGTTCCCCTTCAATATTCCTCATGCTCTCTTAACAGAAAAGTCTGTCAGAGGCAAACTAGAAATGCTTTGAAAAGGAATTTCTTCCATTAACTATTTAACACACTGGGGCAGTAAATGTTTGTCAAGATGTTTTCCACTGTTCCAACCTTCAAATGTAGCACCTTAAAACTGGAACTACAAAGTAAGACTGCATAGCAGCAATGGTGCATTTTGAAATTGAGTCACATCAACCTACCTACATGTGTAAATCAGGCAGGACGGAAGGTAGACCTGCCCTGGGAAGCCACGGGGGTTGGAGACATGATGCTACTGTTTAAACCAGTAGGCTTTGTTTATGTTCTTGTTTTGTGAATACTGGAGCACAACAGACTCTTTTTGGGTTACGATGGGCGGAGAAGTGCTGAGCCCCAAATCCAAACCTCTTTCATATGAGCCAGGGTGGGAAATAAACACTGGCCCCCAGCCAAAAGCTGGTCGTTTTGACTGTAGCTAGTTCTCTATTCTCACAGAGAGTCTGACACCTAAACAGCCATCGTCCAGATTTCCTATATATTCTAAAAATAACATTTAGCTAGTAAATTTGTGAAACTGACTGATGAACTTTAGAATCCATCAAGCGCTGTTGTTGGACTCCACCATAGATGAAAAAGAGTCAGAGTCTTTACTACATGCCACAGAGGAATGAAGCTCTGAGGTTTCCCTTTACCACTCTCAGCTTTTCATTTGAAATACTTCCAGAGGGTTTTCTCTGTGTGGGAATGTCCATGCAGTCGTGATCACACTGATCATCTGAATGTGCAAGCAAGGCGTAATTCTGAATTTGCTAAATTATCACGACACCCGTTTTAGCGTCATGGTTTGATTTCAGTCTCAGCAGGGATTTCACTGGGTTAAGCTTTTATCCTCAACGGTAAACATTACACTTGCTCACATTTACAGTTATGAACAGGGGGTGTAGTGATCTCTGCATTGTGAAATAATGTGCACTAGAATAGTCTTTGTTCAGTGAAGTATCCGTGTGATTGGCACCACGAATTCAAATGGGGTTTAATGGACGTCCTTGTTGAGGCCGAGCAGAGGCCAGTGATGTCTCAGCTCCCCACCCTCCTCTGAAAAGAAGAGACAAAAGGGGACCGAGACGGTGAGTCGCCCTGAATAAAACCTCCCCACACCTTCTGTTCCCACCAAACCTACATGCCCCCCGCTGACCACCACTACCCTTTTTACACAAGCATGCGTACACACACACACACACACACACACACACACACACACTGCTATACCTATGGCCAATGACATCCGGCCAGTCAGTGACTCACTCAAGCTGAAATGATCAATGGATGTCTGCAGGCTCTTTGTCGTACTGTGACCTGTAATCGGGACGCTCCCGCCAGTGGCCTCAGTGCTCAGCTACCTATCTGACTGACTGAAGGAGAAGGCAAGGCTGATTGTTCTTTACTCATTCTTACTTACAACAGTGATTTGGGGGTGTAGCTGGAGGGGAGGGGAGGGGACACACATTCACACACTCCCGCCTAGGAGTTGCCCAGCACAGCCTCAGCCTTGAAGGGCTAAAGCTCCTTGCTCAAGGTCACCTTGGCAGCTGCAGGAGGAGAGAGCTCGTCTCGTTCACTTCCCCCATCCTGCGTTTACACCGATAGTCAGTAGCTGTTATTTTGTGCAAATATTCAATACGTTTAAGTTTGACCATTTTCAAGGATTCAGTGTTCCCCTAAATCTTGTTCCTTGGTGGAGTGAAGCAGCATCTAGACCATAACGAGGCACGGAAACTAAGTTAAAGCCGACTGATGACATTCTTTCAGAGTTAGCAGCTCACCAATATCCTGATGCCAAGCCCAGGCTAAGATCTCTGCAGGTAAGATGTCAAACAAAGGAGGACGGCTCACGGGCAGAGCGTTTGCATGTGTCTCATCTAGGAATGTGTTGCTGCAGCAGCGTTAACATCGACACGTGTTCAAAACAGATCATTAGCACAGGCTTCATTCAACAGCAGCTACAACCGGTCCAGAGCACCCAGACTGTCACGTGCACGTGGGAATGCACGCGAGGAGACAGAACCATACTTATCATTCATTAGCATTACAGGCTGCACCTAAGAAATGTCTCAGCAGGACTCCCACACCGAGGTGTTGTTATTGGTCTGGTTTTGTCAGTTGAGCAGCCATCTGGTTGAACTAGTTACTGGAAGGTGTAGGTCAGCAATGTTGAAACATTTGCCTTTACAAACATGAGCGCTGCTCCACACTGGTAGAGTAAGTTCCCTAGTTAGTCTTTAACTGGCAAAATGGAGTCATGGTAAGATGGAGCCTGTAGGTTACAGAGTATGAGACACCCTGGCTACATCCATTAGCTCTCCAAACCAAACAAACCAATATAGTTTTAATGTTTCCAACAGTCCAGCTTGAGCTAAAACAATGTAACCTCACCGATGACAGACCTAAGATGAGAGGATAGACCTAAGATGAGAGGATAGACCTAAGATGAGAGGATAGACCTAAGATGAGAGGATAGACCTAAGACTGCTTTGGCTTATTTCACAAATGTTGTGAAATTGCTTTGAAATCCAAGCAGTCTATACTGTTGCTTCCTCTTAAAACCATGTGATGCTTCCAGTGAGTGGGTGTCACTGTCTGAGGAGCCATTTTGCTATTGTTTCACTTCCCTCCTAGAAGAAAAAAAACACTGAGAACATGTTTTGACTGTATTTGTAATTGATTCAAGACAGTTACATTTGCTTTTTTTTGGCTTTTCATTACATATATGAAGTACAGAAAGAGAGAGAGTACAGACAGAGGGAGGGAGGAAGTGGGATAGACAAGAGACTTGAGACTTTTGACGATGAAACATCTCACAAGAAAAAGGAAAACTAAAACTAAAAGCATTTCAAAAACTCACCAATTACATATACACAAAACACACACATACACACACACACACACACACACACACACATACATGTTCACATGCACCAGCAGTAAGCAGCAACAAGTAAACCAAATGTAGCAAAAATGTACAGTCAGCAAGCCACAACAAGTACAACTGACATTTAAATGCAGTGTGACCCTGTTCTTCTTGTATTCCACAGCTCACAAATATCTATAAATGTGATGTAATTTCTGAGAAGAGAGACAGAAAGGAAGTGTTGCCTTATTTCACCCCATTTCAGTGGGTAAAACCGAGTCATTTTGTGGGGGAGGCAGTTGAGTACGGTTGCCATGACACACACAGACAGTGGGGTTGCAATTTGCTTTACAAGGGAGAACTTGCAAGGAAACAGTGGTTTATCTTCAATTTAAAGTCACATGTTTTGTTTTGTCTGCTGGCCAGCTTCACATTAGACTACTAATGCTGTATCTTGCAGAGAGGCTTGGATTTCTGTTCTGGATGCCTATACATGTTGTTCTCTAAGCTACTGTGTAGCTTATGCAATAATGTGTGTTGATTACTCTAGCATGTGTGAATCAGTATGTCATCCCCAACACACGCAGTTTTACAGATGAGTGAATGAGTAACAATAAGTATCTCTCTTTTTGGACTTATTTAGGCTTGTGAGTACTAGGACATTTTACTATTTGAAACAAATTGTGATGGAGTATGCCTGTATGTTTATCTGTAAAATAATAATAATAATAAAAAGTTTTAATGCACTAAATTCTGCAGCCCAGAGTTCAGAAACTGAGAACAAAGATACTGAGAAAAATCCTCCCTCCCTCATCCGGTGGAGAAGCAGGCGCCGCAATCTGATTGGACGGCTGGGTGTCGCAACCGCGCCAATTGGCCCAAAGATTGCCGCTCCTGAACTTCTATTTTGAACATAAATACGAGCTGCTGCGTTCTCTTTCTCAGAAACAAGGGGCTGTCAGAGAGGGAGTACGCTGTGCTGCAGCTCTCTGACAGAACAAATATGTCGCATTAGTAAATTAGCGAGACAGGATATAGATTTTAGTGAACACGGAGTCACCAAGTAACTTATTGCCGATGTTTCGGATCGTATTTATTGCTGAAATGTATTAGAAACTTTCTTGCTGGCTAACACCTTAGCTTCCGGGTTAGCTTGAGGTTTGGACCGCTGCGACCAGAAAATCTGCACTTCCTAACCGAATTTCAAATTACACCTACCACTACGCAATACGAGCTGCGGGATTTACCCACACCAGGCAGTAAAAATGGAATCTGATCAGGTTTTTGGCAACACCAGTCCTGTCAACACTCGTTTGATCAGCAGGCCCGACGGGATCCCCGGGCTTTCCTCGCTGTCGCTGCCCGAGCTGGGCACAAAGAACTCGCATTGCATCAAGAACCTTTTCTCCCCTGGACCCGCGACTGTGCTGTCTCCTGTCACCAATTTGGCTCTTAACATGAACAACCTAGCTGTACTCGGAGGGTAATATAATAGTTTTATATTTTTCTTTTATGATTCCTATCTAAACTAGCCTGCCGGTTGATTTTTTTTTCTTCAGCTAACATTTGTGGACAAATCCTTGTTGACCTCGTTTGGGATGCATTTTCTGTTTTAGCGTTCACCTCTAATTTGTCTGCTCGTCTCTTTCACAGCCAATGTGATACACCGAAAAGGAAAAAACAAGTTCCCCTGCTGAAGATTCCCTCCTTTGCCTCTGATGTCTCATCTGATGCTGGTGAGCCCCCCAAAATGAATGAATGAGCTATTGTCTCTGCAAATTGATGTCTATAGAAGATGTAGGTCGTGAAGGAGGCCTGCCATCCACATTTACACCCAGAAACCAATAGAGCATTGTGCCGGGGCATTTGGAAACCTATTTTACCCCTGGCCACAGTGGAATACAACACTCACCTGTCACTACTTTACAAGCTAAATTGATCCATATGGGGGAAATGACCCCCCACATAAAGGATGATACTACACAAACTTACCAACCACAATTGAAATCCACCAACTTTTGACTGGTAGTTTGTGATAAATTTCCCACCACTTGGTGGAAATATTGATCTATAATCTCTTTTGTTCAGGCCTAGGCATGGATTCCCCAAGCCCCATGGATGTCGTCGATATGGAGGACACGTAAGTTGCACTGTCCTCCTCTTGTCTGTTCCAATCAATCAGCTTGTGTGAGATGTGCCCCTCTGCTACCCCCCCTCCCCCCACGCTTGGGTTCAGCTGAGCCAAGCACCATTCTCATCTGCTGGATATAGGATTAATGTTTCTGCCGTTGGCTTTAAGATGACTGCTTCACTCATTTTCACTAAGCAGATTAGTAAAGAGTTATATAAGATTAACTTTCTTTGTATTTGTGCATTATTGCATGTCACATGCTGGGCCTTTAATAGTAGAATAGTGTTATGTGATCAATTTATTTTTGACTGATTCTTTTAATGGGCTAGTTTCATCAGCATGTACAAGATAAAATGCTACATATTGTACCAAGGGAAAATCAGTTTGTGTACATCATGTACAGTGGCCAACACAGCTCACATGATCATCCAGTCACTTCCACAGACTGTGGGCACGGGGACGAGTTTCTTCTTTGCTAGAGTCTTAGCCTCATTGTTATCTTGACCAGTGTGTCAGCATATCTGCACTGCCTAATCTTGGGTGGCCATTTTACTTCTCAGTTGGGTGAGTCTCAGCAGACATCTGCCAACGTCTGTCTGAGTTCCTTTGCAGCAGCATTTGTCCTCGAGACCTCATTCACCTCCCTTACAGCTGTTTGGTTGCTAAGAGTTTTTCAGGATGGGGGAGGACGTGCCCTGCGCTTGGGTTTGATAGCCTACCCCCTCTGGTTTTTGGCACACTCTTCCTATGCACTGTTATGTCAATGGGGAAGGGGGGGCTGGAGCTCCTTCTATGTCAGAGCTATTGAAATGGGGGGGCACCCCCCTACTCTTTACCAAAGAAAAACTGCCCCCCCTCCTTCCTCCGGTCTCCATTGAATGAGACACACTCCCTCC
>CABFOQ010023887.1:0-12747 GCA_900660455.1 Gephyroberyx darwinii
ATGCAGGGGCAGGTAAACGCTCTGTCGGTATTCTGTGTGGCCTGACGCGCTCTCCATGCTGTTTCTCACTTCTCTAGCCTGCCTCACTCTTCCTCAAGCCCACCTCTCTCTCACTCACACACACACACACACTAACATACTAACATATGCTTTATACAAACACACTCTTTTACATAGACGGTGGATTTTCTTTGAAGTTTCCTCTCCCTACTTTGGCTACAATAGACAAGGCTATCAAGGTAGCATCCATAGGTGGTAGTTGTCTAAAGAGCTATTGTACCTGCCAGCTCTGTACACTATAGATAGATTATGATTATTATAATGTATTAATAATAATGTAATGTATAAAAGGGATTGGGAAAGTGGATTGAGTTTTCTTCTGTTGGTCTGCTCACACATGTACATCTACATTCTAAGTTGTCCGCTCTTTCTAAGTGACATGTCCAAACCTAATGTTCACAAATAATAATAATAAATAATGCAGCCTTGAGTCAATATGTTTCAGCCAGGATATTAACCTAAAAAACCTCCTCAGACTTTGTCTTTTTGCCAGGTAGATACAAGGAAGAGCAGATTTCTGATTCCCACTCAAATTGGTTTTGTCTCTATGCCTGATTTCCTCTTTCTCTGGCGCCACTGATTCACCAGCCTGATAGCTTAATCAATCAGGGAGACTCCATCTACCACCATAGAGATACGTACAACAATACATCAACGAAACAAACAGATTTAATTGCACAAGCAATTAAACACAGTCATGGTTACATAATACACTACTTGAAATATTGTTATGCTGGTGTATTGTTAGGAATATACTGAGTATTTGGTACATTGCTGGTCAACTTCCTGATTCCTTAATTGATGAGAACATAGAAGGCTCCATGATAACACTTTAGCATACACTTTGTTCAGTGATAGTAGGTTCCATGCTAACACTTTAAAATACACACAAGCATTATCTAAAAATGAGAACTTCAGGCACATATGTAGCACATTCTGTGTAAACAAATGCAATGCAATGTGCATCACATTAAAAATAAAACACAGATAAAATATTATTGATAAAATACAGATAAAAATAACAATATTGCAAGCAATACAATAAAGTCAATGTAGTACAAATGATTAAATAAATTGCAAACAATAAAATAAGGTATAAACCATAAAATCCAAGAACAAAAAGGGAGATTAAGAGTAAAAGCAGGGAAAATGAAAAAGTGTGGCTTAACAGGTATGTCTCACATTTGCATTTGAAAATATCACGATTGCCTTTGATATCATTTACACTGCTTACCAGAGCAGTCCCTGTGCTGTGCATTGCACGAAAGCCGGATTGGAACTTTTCAAATATGTTGTATTCCAAAAGTAAGTGAGTTGCATGTAGACCATTTTTTACTGAGAAACATTTCATTTGAAATTTGTCTGTAATTGTTAAGGGTTGGGGAGTTCACAGTGGGCTTTTTCAGCAAGGGTCGTAGAGTCACAGTTTTAAGGATTGGAATCAACCAATTTGTAATGAGTGGTTGACAATATTTAGTACTTCTCCTGGAAAATGAAAAATGTTTTTAAAAAAGAAAGCAGGGATAGGATCAAGAGCAGGTTGAGGACTTGACCTTCGCGTAGCAGATCCTCCTCAATCAAGACAAAGCATTCCCTCTGGTGGTGATGCATGATCTACTAAAATGCATTCATCGTTCATTTTAGAAGATATCTTGATATTTGAATGTGGTATGTAATCTTAATTGAGATGTGACCAAATCTGGCAGTTTTGTGTATGAAATTGGTCAAATTTACTTGTTTATTTGAACTTTATTAGCAGAGGATATTTCCCTGTTTCCATAGGAGGTGATGGTAGTGGGCGATGGGAGACTGTACAGCTGGATGATTTTGGTGTCTATATTCTCATCACTTACTAGCTAAGTTGACCAACAAGACACAAAAACTTGGTGTATTCTTTTAACCTTAATACATACAATGTATGCAGTGTGGCTTAAATATGTGTACAAAATGTGCACACAAATTCAGATGTGCACACATAGCCATGTGGTTATGATGGTAATTCATCAATACACAGGATACGATGTTACTATCCCTTGTGCCATACTCCAGGGCGAACACTCAGAAGTCCATCATAGCAGACATCAGGTCACAGCATCATAAAGCTACAGCGTAACATGGACAACATGGCATATCATTGGAGTTATCAGTTAACAGCGTTTTCCAGCATCATGGGACCACCCCCCTCTATACCTACCTCTCATCAGACTCAACCCAACTTTACCCCTGCTAATAAATGCCTGCATGTCTGACATCTTACCAATACTGCCCTGCCATCAACCTAGCATTAGCCTAGCCTTCACTTAACATCATTATAAAAATAAAACCTGCCTGTATGATAGAACAATACAGCGACATTGCTAGAACAGAGAAAGAGAGTGTGTGTGTGTATCTACTGGACTAACCCTACAGTTGGCTCTGCTGGCTTGTCCAGCAATTCTGTAACAGTTGCTGGGGCCCAGTCAGCTACCAGGCCAGCTGTGCTTCTTACGTATACAACTATTAAATAACATATACCACACAATGCCAAGCAACGCTCAACTTCGCGCAATACAACTTGACAAGTTCAGCTTACCTTGGATTGGTGTGATCCATAATCACTCACTTGCTCCTACCTGAGACATATTCCTAACTCCTTTTTTTAAGCTCCGTCTCGAATGCCCAACTCGCTTTGCAGTGCGGAGACAGATTTTGACACAAACTTCCACCGGCCATATCCGGCATGTTCTGCCTCTGCTGCCAGTTCCACATATCTAAATCTCTTCTGCTCGTTTGCCTCATCTACTAGGTCTTCTCAGGGGACAGTGAGCTCCATAAAATCAACAATTTTCTGTGCCTCTGACCACAACAGCAAGCGTGGTCTTAAGCTTGTGTTTGCTATCTCCAGAGACAGTCGCCACCCACTCCTAGATGCTCCGTGTGCTCCTGCACGAACGCTCCTTTCTCCTAAACTTTTCTCCCTCACGCACAAAGCAAGTTTGGTTTGCCTTCATACTCCACAAATCCCTCCACCCAGGTTTTCTCTTTTCTACACTCTCCCAATTGACCCACTGCCCTTGTTTAGCTTGAAAAACTTCCCTAGCACTACTCCATACAGGTTTCCCTGCACACAGCACCCCAAACCCCCTCGCCCATGTTGCACCCGGCTTACAATGTCCCTATGTCTAAGTGCTGCCTGTGCTTGTTGCACTGCCTCTTTTGGGTTCCACTTCCACCCCACTTTAACTGTAGGTCCCTACACTCCTAACCATTGGATCTTTTTTCTCAGTCAGACATTTCCAATCTCACCTCGGCACACTTGTACTCCTCCATCAGGCTAGATATGGTAATTCTAGAATGCCTTTCCCATACAAAGCCACACTGCTTAAACAGTGTGGGGCTCCAAGCCATTTTCTAATAAATGAGCAAATTAACCTTTCTAGCTTTTCTACCTTTTGAGGACCTTCATACACTGTCAAAGCCTCTATCAGCCGAGGCAACAATCCAAATTGCAGGGACTACAATTTTAATTTTCCTGGAAGCCCCGACTTGTCTTGACCTGCCTGAACTCCTGAAATTGACCCTTATCACTTAGGCTTGCATTATACTATCTTTGAAGCTTTAGACAGGTTTCTCTATCACTGCTGGAATCACTTCTTCATCTATAAAAACCTTTTTGTCTACCACCATACCATTGATGATAGAGATACTCCTTGTTTTACTTGGCTTCACTTTCATCCTAGACCATTTTATATTACTTTTCAAATTATACAGTAACCTACTGGTACAGGGAGCTGTCAAAGTCATAGTCATCATGGCATCCATATATGTCATGATTGGTTGGCGGCACAGCCATCCTTGTAGTCTTTCCCCACCCACTACCCACTTTGATGCCCTAATGATGACCTCCATTGCCGTGGTAAAAGCTAAAGGGGAAATTGTATGCCCTGCCATGCTTATTTCCAGATGCTGCCATGCTTTAGTATGCTCTACTGTTGTAAAACAAAAAGAGTTGAATGTCTAGAAAGTAACTAACTAACTTCCTTATAATATTGGGGAGATCAAAAGCCTCCCACAGCAGACTGTGGTACTAAGCCGAAAGCATTTGCCAGATCGAAAAATACAACATGAAGATCACTTTTCTCATGGCTAGCTGACTAAATTAAAATCATATTTGTATGGTGTAAGCGCCCAGAAAAGCCTAGACTTCCACTGGACTTTTTTGTACAGATGTATCAATTAGCCTATTCTTCTCTAAATAACTAGACAGCCTCTGTGCCTCTACACTAAAGAAAATTGTCCCTTCAACATTAAGTAAGCTAATAGGTCTAAACTGATTTTTTTTTCTACAGTCTTTCTCTTTGGGCATGGAAATCCCTCCTGCTCTTTCAGAATAAACTGTTTCTTCCAGGCTAAAATAAGCTTCCATAAGAACCTCAGCACGTCCGGTGCACTTTTATACTGTACAATCAATAGGGGACTCCCGGGTCCTAATGCACCTCACTATATCTTGTACCTCTTTTCACTTTGGTGAAGGGGTCTCTAAATCCTTCCCTATGTATGTGCATTTTTCTAAATAATCCCCAAACTTTTGCTTTGTTGCTCTTAGGTTACCACTTTTCTTGTTGGTGAATAATGTTTTCACAAATCTAAATGGGTCCTTTTCCTAATATTCTCTGCTCTCCTTAATGCTACCAATCGCTTCTTCACATCTGCCTGCAAAATACCCTCTTTCTCAACCTCGGTAGCCTTCCTCCACTGCCTCCTAAGCTGCCTTCTCTCACGGACAAGTCTGTCTATCTCTTGTTGTCGCCTGGATTTAACTACCTCAACACCTGCCTTCTTCCTTTTCTCAAAGACACCAAACCTTTCTATTCCATACTCTCCAACATACGCACATTGTTTCTAACTTACTCTCAGCAGTTCCCTTAAGCTTGTCTAACATCCTAATCAAGTCACTATTAAAAAATTCCCATTCCTTGCTTCCAGCAGCCCCTGGCCAGTTAACTCTAGGCTCTGAGCACTAATCTTTTCCTTTTTTGGCTGGCTGACCTCTCTGCCTCACCCTCCATTTCGGTGCTAGAACCTGCCTCCACAGCAGGGGAGCTGTTGTCCTGCAAACTTTGGTTCACTGATGCTGGGCTTTATCCGACTGACTTGACATACTTCTTAAGAAATAGTTGTCAATGTAGGGTCCCTGCACTCCATCTATCAAGCACCTCTTGCTCCCTTGGTGTATTTTGAGGCCCTTTAGGGTTGCTTTCTGCCAGCCACACAAGCAAACCTGAAGCTTCTTTCCATCTATCTCTGAAATCTAGCTTCCACTGTACTCGTAGTCAATTTCCAGGTTCTGTAGCCATGTCAACTATCAGTGAGTCATCTTCCGCCCCCGCTCTCACAGACTCAAGATATTTTTCCTCTATTCTTTTTGGTAGGTGAGGGTGTATCCAAATGGCCTCTCTCACCTTACTTCTGCAATGAGTTGCTAACCCATTGCAGCCCCAGTGGGGTCTATTTCCTCCCGTAGTCTTTCCATGCTGTCACAAGGTGTTTCCCTAGTTGGCAGCTATACTATTCACAGTAGTCACGAGCCTCAGATAGCTGTAGCATTCATCAATACACAGGATAAGATGTTACTATCCCTTGTGCCATACTCCAGGGTGAACACTCATATAAGCCCAACTCAGATATTATAAGAATGATACAAAAACCCACCAAATGAACACCATAGAAGACATCACGTCACACTGCCATAAATCTACAGCATCATTCACTGGAACTATTCGCTAGCTACTCTAGCCAATAGCACTAAGTGGGATATCATTGGGGTTATCAAGTGGGCACCGTCCTTCATTGAGCTATGCCCACAACACTTCAAGAAGGCTCAACAGTGTATTCCAGTATGCTGGAACCCTGGTCCCTGGTTCAGGAAAAGGGACAGTGTGTGTGTGTTTGTTTGTGTGTAACAATCCCTATGCTTGACTGAAGGGCAGTTGCGTAGGCCTGTGATGTAATAGATTATAATTATGTTCAACTGTTTATATGATGCAGCCTTGGTATATAATGAACTTCAATGAACTCTGATGTCATTGGTCAGAAGCATAAGGCAGAGAAAGCATATAGAACAAATAATTAATTAAACATCATAAGAGAGGGGCTTCATTCATGTAAAATAGCTTTACAGAATGTGGCCACAATAATAACAATATTCAGTGAATGAACTGACTCTCAGTAGATCATACCACATGTGAAGGAGTCAGTCACAAGTAGCCAGCTGGCATTTAGATGTACTGTAGTGCCACTTAATCAGAGATTAAGATCTTTATATGTATGGTAAGGCACATTAACCAGGTATGAATATAGAAAATAATTTTATTCTACTTAAAAAGTCTAAGCCTGTGTTGAAGGAAAAATCCACCTTGAAACATGAACATTAAAAATATTGGTGTACTTAGCATTTCTGGGCCCATTTGTTGTTTGGTGGTGTATTTTTCTTGTTTTCATGAATAACGGGCCAAATGTAGAGCTGTCATGTCGAGCTACAGAAAACTTAGCAGAAAAATGTTCATCTATCTAAAAACATCAACTGTGTCAGGTTTTGGTATCAGTCCCTCAGATTCAAAGAGCAAGGGCTTTTTTCTAGAGCCACCATTTTGCACCATTTTGACATTTAACAATCACACAAGGAGAAATCAATCATAGAAGAGGCAGAGATACCAATGTCTCCACAAGACCATAGACCGTAATTCAATGCAGCCACAAGGCATTGCATTTTGAGCAGTGGTCTCAAACCATGTGCAATGGAGGGCCAAGAGTCTGCAGGTTTTCATTCCAACCAAAGACTACAACAGGTGATTTCAACAGGTGAATTAGTGCCTCCTCTCTGGTGGAGAGTGTGTTAATCACTGAAATAAGATGGTGTAGTAAGTAGTTGGAATGAAAACCTGCATACTCTTGGTCCTCCATGGCATATAGTTTGAGACCCCTAGTTTTGTGACATTTGTGGCTATCACTTCTTTTCAACTGGCAAAGCTCTTGCTTTCTTGCTCTTACTATGCTATCACTATTGCTCTCTCCACCTACACGTATAACCCTGTGCAACATGTTCAGGAATGTTCTTTGAGAGTTGCTGAAAGGCATTCTGGGAAATGTAGACATCACTAACTGAAATAAAAGCAGATGAGACAGATTGAGGGAAAGTGGGTACACCAAAAAAAACATCACAAAAAAACTCCTGGAATGCAGTGAGAATCTAAGAGTAGGAGTATCCCAGAGTGGAATTTACCTTTAACATATAAAATAAGACATTCTTATCATATTGTAGTGGCTGTGATAGCAGTGTAAATAAGGTTCGGTTACCTTTCACAAGCAGCCAAGTCCCAGAATGGGTGTCTTGTCTATTTGCATCACCACTGTGAATGTATCATGCTTCTAAATTCTGTTCTGCCATAGTTAATTGAAGATGAGAAAGGAAATCATTACATCATGACCAATTTGCTTTAAATGAGGTACCATTTAGTGTACTTCTAAGGTGTACTTCTGTACTTCTAGGTGGAAATGGATGTCAAATAAAAGAAAAGGTCAGTTCATTTAGTCGATTTCAATAAGTCAACAAAATACATAATACATGACCCAGTTTACAATGGAAATAACATTGCATTGAGCACTGTGTCTTAAGTGAAATTGTGAAAGTGTGATTGAGCAGTGTTTTTCATTCCTGGATGAGTTCTGATCCTCGGGATGTTGTTGTGTGGCCTCTGTGGTAATTCACTGTCATAAAATTCAGCTGTTTGCTCCATAGGAATCAGCTATTTTCTTGTACTAACTTGAATGTAAGTGATCTCTGGGGCTAGCTTGCCAGGCTCTAATACATTAGCAACATAGTTTGTCATAGTTAGCAACATAGATTGTCCTATAAGGCAATGGGTGCACTGTGTTCGCAAGGGCATTCTGTTGAAATGTTTTTAGCCTCCACATATAGTTAGCCTCAGACTAAACAGTCGTTGGATGATATTGGTCTTCTATTGGTTTCTGGAGTGTGATAAAAAGCGTCAAAGTTAAAACTCTTGTCTTAGCTTCAGCTATATAGCCTAGCCTACAGGAAATAAGGCAGCTATCCGACTGCTTCACAGCTCACCAGTTGGTCTGTTGACTATGTAAGAGGGATTTCCTTCCTGAAAGATGTGGATATGTCAGGATTTGAAAGGTGACAGAAATTGCCCCGAGGGCATTGTGTTTGTTCACCACCGAAGGGGTAATTCCATCTAGCTTGTTTGAATAGCCAATGTCCCTAACATGAAAGTGTCAAAGGTACCTTTGGTTTTGATTTAATCTTTCTTTTTCCTGAAGTTGATATTACTGGAGTATAACCTCTGGAGATAAACAAAGATGGGGCCTGATTCAAACCTTGATTTATGCTGTGCAATAGTATCCTCTCTGTTGGAGCCCCACTTGTGTGATGTAGGCTGATAAGATGAGAGAAGAAAACAATTCAACGATCTAAAACACCAATGGTAAACAGGTTTTGGTGTCAGTTCCTCAGAATCACAGAGCAAGGGCTTCTTTCTAGACTGACCTTCAACAATCACAGGGAGAAATCCATCATAGAAGAGCCTCAATAGTCCTCAATGCAATGCAGCCACAAGACGTGTTGCAATGAGTAAGTGGTGTGACTATCGCTTTTATCAAATGGAAACTCTTGCTGTTGTACTCTTACTATCAGTATCGTTACTGCTTTTTCATAAAATCCTGCTGAATACAAGTCCAGTCATGTTCTCTCAGGGTTGTCGAAAGTCATTCAGGGAAATGTAAGAAATCACTAACTGAACTAGAAGTAGACAAAGCAGGTTGAGGGAAAGTGGATACAACAAACAACACTTCAGCACAAAATAACTTCTGGAATGCGTTGAACAATGTATATCTGTACCTGTATGTTCAGAGTATCTGAAGGTGGAATCTTCCTTTAAAGCGCTTTCTGCCTCAGCCAAAAGACATGACATGGAGAAAAATCCATATCCATGATTTTCCACCATACTGGTGGGAACGACAAAGAAACCAAGGTTTTGAATAAACCAGTGTGCAAGTGAATGCATGCCCAAAATCCTTAGTACGAACACTTAATAGTCAGAATAGGAGTAGCTCAAATGTGCAGATCTCATTCCGCCTTAAGAACCAGAGAATTGGGCCATAATGAATAACCAAGGTATAGAAGCAGGAGGTACAAAAACAGAATTTGACAGACAGTGGTCATATCTTTTCGTGCTATATTCTCCAACTCTCTTGCTCACACCTCTGTCCACTCTCTCCCCATTCTTCTCATCCACTCATCACTGCTTTCTCTTTTTCCTCCATCCTATCCTACTAGATTATTCCGTGGAATAGGTTATTTTTTGCCTCGTGATCCACATGATCCTCTTCCTGCAATTCAATGTCATATTGGTGTGGTCTGACTTGCATGCCACCCAAATTTTCACAGCATTTCTCTGTGCTCTCATGTTGGCTTTTACAAGGAACGGATTGTGAGTCATTTGCATGGTAGTCGTTATTGGATGTAATATTCTTGACGAGCTCAGAACTGGGCTCGGGAGGAGCTGTATGGATTGCTGAACCCTTTACGGTGGCAGATAGCAAAAGCAGCATGCAACCTCTTTGCTGCTGATTTCTGTGGCAAAGGCAGCTGCAAAGGCAGCTCCCCCAGAGGAGGTGGCAGTTGTGCCTGATTGGCAGCTTAGAGCTGGAGCATTGTGGCACTCAGTGCCTGGCAGGAGATGATTGTGATTATGATGGGCTGACTGAACTCTGTTCTAGTGCAGCCTGAACTTTCCTTCAGTCATCTGGATGTAGATAATGCACTCATCATGACCTGAAAGCTTCTTCTTCCAAGCAAAATATTCTTTTGGTTTTACACAGATAATAGACACGTCAAGGGATGTATGATCATCTCATAATAAAGGGTAATCTAAAATTACTGCCCACCAAATACCAAAGGCTGGTAAAAATGTGTCATTGGAGGATAAATCACATCAATCACCCACCACACTGACCAGTAACCTTAGGAGACAATAACATTTCAATGCCTCTGTTATATATACAGTCTTCGACCTTTGCAGGTTCTCAAACTTTGTCCCTGCTGACCACTGGACGTTCTCTCTGACCACGAGTCAATCAAATCAGAGCAAAATAATGGTGTCAAACAGGCTTGTTATTGGTTGTTGCACTGCTCCACACAAAGCACTAGCATCTAAATTTCTGTTTCTCCGCTGCCTAGATGGTTAACTAACCGACTGTTAGTTGAAACTTGACATTATTCCCATGTGGCGAGTCACTTGATGGTGAATTGCAAACTTGTTTCATTGTGTGAATGAGTTAACAAGTTTTAAATTGAACCTCTAAATCTGCTCTTGTCTCTTTATTGAATGCTTTGCACAATACACGATTCTATGCATAAAGTAGGCCAACGTGTTTCTATGAAAAATGTCTATTAATTATTTTGGCATTATCTGGTGAAACATTTTCTTGGCAGGTACATTTTTTTAGATTACCAGCCTTTGGCAAGTGTCCCAATTTCAGATACTATTCATAATGCAAAAATACAGAAGACTTCATTAGCCATGATATGTACAGCAGCAAAGATCTACCGACCTACCTTACCTTCCCTACCTATCAGTATCTTTACTGTCATACATTTGAGGAGCAGGTCCAGGAGTCCATCAGGAGAATCTCCCATAGTGTTGAGTTAAACTAGGCCAGGCCAGCCCCTCCTCCTCCTCTCCTGCCGTATCTTAGGAAATGTGGAAATATTTCCTCCTTTTTGAGTTCAGATTGTCTTTGCTGCTGATGAAGATGGATATGTGAGTGAGCTCCATTCAGCGCCAGCTCGCCAGCGTTCCACCACGATTGTGAGCTGCTGTCCACATTTATTCTCCTGTTGTTTGTTTTCTTGACAGAGTATGATGGATTGTGTGTGTGTGTATCTGCGTGTGCACCTTTTGTGTGTTTTCTTGATTTGTCTGCTTGCATTGTGTGTGTATTTTTTCCTTCCTTACGCACGCAAGAAATGAGAACACATTTATATTTACGGCATTTGGAATAAGGCAGTGACAAATGTAGTGTTAGAAATGTGTGATGGGAGGAAACATGGTGTTCTTTCATAGACCTTTCATAGATATAAACTCTATCATCTATTAGATATCTTTATGATGGGTTATCTAGGCACTAAATGAGCTGCCATTATTTATGAACTGCCATCACAGGCTGAAAAGAAGTGGTCTTTTTGTTAATTAGTCTCCGCTTCAGCTTGAAAAAGACTCCTTTTTGACGGGGAGTAAAAGCCACTGCAGGCAGAAATAGAAAAGGGCCTCATCCTTATAAATGCCGCTGGAGGAAATGAAGCTAATTGCCAATGTTAAAATCCCAATGGTAATTTTGAAGCATGTGCGATAAGTGTATCGACATCGTTTTCAAAAGGAAGAGTGGGGTGTGACGGAGAATACTGGAAATATAGCATTTTAGAGGGAGCGCGGTTTGTGTAGTGCAAGTCATGCAGGCTGGGTAAATGTGCTCGTCTTTATGCATCTGGACCTGTCTGTATATGTGAGATTGCAAGGTCAGTGTTTAAGAGCAAAGAAATGCTTTGTTGAAAACAACAAATACACACACACACACACACACACACACACACACACACACACACTAAGATCTGTGCTGCATCTCCGAAGTATGTGTGAGAGAAAGAGAGAGAGAGAATGAGTGTGTGTGTGTGTGTGTGTGTGTGTAAATGTGTTTGCTTCTGCTATGCCATAGGAAGTAGGACTGTCATCTTTTTTCATGTCTTTATCAGTTTGAGTCACCCGAAAGAACAGCAACTCAGTGATGGAGAGTCACATTTCTACATTTCCATTCCCCAACCCGTCAACACGACACGAGGCGGTCCAAACATCCCCCGTTCCCCACGAGGGATGGCTTTTATTTTCATTAGTGCTGTGGCAGGGAAGGCGACCAATAGGAACACCGTTTTTTGTGGGTTGCTGACTTTTAAATCAGTGTGGCTGAGGCTGAGCTAGATAGTTTGAGCAGCATAACGTCTGATATCTCGAGGAAATAGCATTAAAAAATAACCAATAGCTTGATAACGTTTAAATTTAAGTCGGGAAGGGACCAACCGCGCATTGCAAAGTCATATTGAAATGATTGATCGTTGGGGTCCAAACTGATTGACCCTCAATGAACAACGCGCAATAAGCAACAACTAATAAAGACACTCCAGCACTGATTCATCCATTTGGAGTGGATGGGGAGTTTGGATATGTTTTAACAAAAGTAAAAGTCAGCCTCAATTGAATGTTGACAGCCACGATATGAAGACACACCTGATACAGGTAAACCAACTTCAATAGAAATCATTTCTACTGTTTTGGACTGGGAACTGATTGATTTTGTGGTTAAAGGAATAGATTGTTTGCTATGGAGGACAGAATAAAAAAGAATAAATAAATAAATCTATTAACAAATACAAAAATAATATAAAGAAATATAATATCTTTATTTTTTTATTTTATTTTTTATTATTTATTATCCCTACTATGATACTGGGGCTGTGTCAAACAAACGCACATTGTTTTCTTCATTTCATTTACCCCACTTCGTCCTCCATCATCAGTTAAATTAAACTGTGAGTCAGCGAGAGTGGTGGGAGTGCAATACACAACAAGG
>CABFOQ010023888.1:0-14906 GCA_900660455.1 Gephyroberyx darwinii
AAGAGCTGAGAGTCCGTACGCGGAGTCCCGGCAGAGAGGAGGTGGCCCGGCTGTTTGGGGAGGAGCGCAGGTGAGAGAACATGGATGAGAGACATGCACATCACGTTGAAAGATTGCACACATAGAAGGCTGTCTGTTTCTCTCAACCTGCTGTAAAATGGTGATTTGTACCAGGTAGACTAAAACAGTTCTGACCACAAATCAGATTGTGGCCAAACATGATATAGTGATCATAAATGACTCACTGGTTGTTGAGTTCAGAGTTAACCTTACACATTTCCCTACATGAAAATCACTGATTGCATGCAAAGACCTATTTTGTTAACCTCATAACAAGTACTTTAAACAATCAGCAATTCTGTTCTCTAGCGCCACCTTGTGGCTGCTGTCTTTATTTTTTATTTTTTTTAATCTTGCTTTTTTGGTTTGCTGTTATGTTTCATGGGAATTAAATGCATGTATTACTTTCTGCACCTTTTCTATTGGTCTCTGCCTCTTGCTCTTGCTACTTTGCTATTTGGTTTTGTTGTTTTGATCTCTTCCAGGGGCTTCTGAAAGGAGCTTCCCGGAGCTAATGCTCTACCAACCCTTCCGCCCCTGTCCCAATGCTGTTCCCTGCTGGTCACCGCTGATACCTGCTTTCTGTCATTTCATCTCTGCACTGCCTGGGAGCACACACACACACACACACGATGATCTATATATGCTTACACAAACACACACACTGATTTTTATACATACAGTTCTGTATCGCTCTGTTTCTCTCTCTCACACACACACACACACTAACAAGTCCAGTGTCCTCAGGTAACGCTGATTGTGCTGCCATTGCTGCTATTCCTGAGATCTGGTTCTTAATCCTCCAGTGACCCACCCTAGTCTTCTTCCTCTTCATCTAAAGTTTAATCTCTCCCCATGTCACACTTCCCCTTCATACTTTGACTCATTCTTTTTGGGCATCATCCTTCTACATTAATTTACACATTGCTATCTATGAAAGGGACTTGGTGTCAAGATTAATGTCCAAAGTCAAACATCGTTCACACGTAAATCCATCGCAACACATTCTGCACTCGTATTGAAATTACTCTAAAAAGGACATTTATTTTGGCTCAAAGTTGCTTCCATGTCCTTCTCTGATCTTGATTTAATGCTGACTAATCCTGAGACCATTTGAGGAGGATGCACTGCAACTTGATCTCATGAACTACCCATAATATTAGGATTAAGGCTTAAGACATTTAGGTTTACTGTCTTTACTTTGTCAGACATAAGGCTATTTTTTGTCACATTTCCTGTCTGCTGTGTCTACTGTGAGTTGTGTATGTCCTGCTAAAACATATCTTTTTGTGTCTCTTAGGCGTTCTCAAGTCATAGGCCAATTCGAGGAGGGTCAGCATGTAGAGCATATGGACACAAGCGGCTCCACTGAGCCCTCCTCTAATACCGTGCTAACCCAACGTCAGGGCCGCAGCGAGAGACGCTACCTGGCTAACAAACCGGTACAAGATTCTCTTCATCAAACTTAAAAAACGAAATCAAACAAGTATAAAACACGGTATCAGAGAGAAAGAGAGTAAAATGTGGGAGGTGGAAGTGGGGAAATCTTTGGTGTCTCCATATTACGTCAAATCATGTTGCGTCACTTGTGTCATGCTTTTTATATTTTTAGGAACTGTCACTGGATGCTGGGAAGGACCGTTCAGTGCCTGACGTGTCAAGCTCCACATTCGCCAACTTGAGAAGAGCCAAGTCACTGGACCGCAGAGTCACCGAGTCCTCCATGACTGTGAGTTCTGAATACAGTCCCACAAAAATGTACAGAGCCATAACCAGTGGACTACAAAACCATTTTCATGGCTGGTTGGAATAGATTTTCCACATCGGGGAGCATGTTGGGTCAAGAAGTGGGTGGGTGTTTAAGAAAGAGGCAGATTTGTCAAGTTTTTTTGTGCAGAAATTAGTGCTGTGATATGTCAAATGATTGATATGCCCCCTAGGGGGCGGGGTTGTTTAAATGTATCAACATTTGCAGTATGAAAGACAACAGCAACAGAAAAAAATTCCACCATGTATGTAAACAGCTTAGTTATTTGTTTACATAAGTTAAATTTGACAAAATATGAAAACAATACTCTTCACAGTCTTCACAAGTGAGATTACAATGGCCCTTAATGCTGCTAAATGCTACACTGGGATCTCCTTGCAACAAGCTGCTGATCTGAAGTCTGTTCAGGAAATGTTGTTGGGATGACCCTGTGTGGTTGGTCCTGTTGGGAAAGCTGCAGCTGCCTGAACCCCCAACACACCCACACACACACACACACCACCCCCGATATAAATAGCAGCACAGAGGCAGTTAGCCCCGCAGTAGTGTGTATTTCCATGAGACAGCCAGAAACAGACAGATTGTCAACATATGAAGTGTACTGAGTGTGAAGACAGTTATCCATCAGCATGACTCTCTGCCAGACGGTGCCACCACACCTGATGAAGCTCAACAAAAGCAAGGTATTGTTGGAGTGAGCAGAAACCAGGTTTTGGAAAAATGGTTTACTTTAGCGTCTATAAACAGACCGAGCTTGGTTTGAATGACTGAGTGGGGCAGTTTGAGTTTCACAGGGAAAGTCCAGCTCACGGTGAGCAAAGTGGCCAGTTGGTCCCTTTGGCTGGAACCATGTATTGGCACAACAAATACACATAACTTAAATGGTAATTACAGAAATGACAATAATATGTGTTCAGATTACATCAGTGATGAGGACTTTTTAATACAGTGGCAAAATGTAAACATTGACCCACAATGTTAGGATGTGGAAGGCTTAAGATGAACAGTGTTTGACATGATCTTTAAGTATGTGGGACGTTTGCTGCAGTAGTGTTACTCCTGGCTTTTTGTCCTGATTTTTCATTTGTTTCTTTTTGCCCCTTTTATTGAGTTCTTATTTGGTTGAAGTTTAGGTGAAAATCTCTTTCAGACTAACTGGTTGCCAAGTTAACTTGTTGATAACGATGAGCTAATCGAGTTGTTATCACACATCACGTGACATTGATGCTTGATGCTTCTCTGATTTGTCTTCCCTGCAGCCAGATCTGCTGAACTTCAAAAAAGGATGGATGACCAAGCTGTATGAAGATGGAATGGTAATTTGCTTCATTGGTAGAAATGAATGAGTGGAGACATCAACTCCTTTCCTCTATAGAACTACATAAACCTTTAGATGTTATATAGAGGACTGGCGAAATCCAACTAACGGTGTCTTATTCCCCCTTAGTGGAAGAAACACTGGTTTGTTCTTACAGACCAGAGTCTGAGGTACTACAAGGACTCAATTGCTGAGGAGGTAAGACATTTTGTCAGTGTTTTAGTGAAATGGTCATCATTTTATCCCAGTTAATTGGTAATTAAGTGGTTTTTCATTGATTTTAATTCCATTTTTTCCTTAGGCTTCAGATCTCGATGGTGAGATTGACCTATCCACATGCTACGATGTGACAGAGTTCCCTGTCCAGAGGAACTATGGCTTCCAAATTCTGGTGAGGGTTGGTTCGGCATGCCATCAATTCTCCTGCATCATTGATCAATGTCTACACAGTCTACACAATGTAGCTTGCTGTGACCTGCAAGTCTATAAACAGCCTGAGAAACCATGTGGTACAACTCGAGGTATCAGGTTTTGCATTTCTCTTTTTAAAACAATTCTTTGTCACTTCATGAAGGATGTCACTTGACCTGTCATCCCTCTGTGAAAGGCTGACATCATTGGCGTCTAAATCTGCCACAGACTTTGCCACCTCTGGTTATCCCCCTAAACCTACATGCCCTTCATCCTGCACAATATGTTTACCTAACCGCCCGCATTCAAAGAGCCCATCCTTGTGTCCACACTTGCTCAATACCTCATGTTTTGAAAAAAACCTGATGAATAAGCTAGCTTTAAGGCTTTCACCCTGAACCATGATGGCATAGCAGCTATGTGATTCCATAAAGCTTCCTGTGTAACTAATGTAAGGTTGTATTTGGCAGTGAAGCAAACATCTCATCCCTTTAATACTTGTTGGACCTCTACATTTGCTTGCATAACTACAGCTGATGTCAGTGGGTGTTTTGTTCATGTTGCTAATGGATTTCAACTTGCCATACACATCCAGCCTGTATGAGGAGAACAGTAACTACAAGGTCATTTGTTTTGTTTACATTGGCTTGAAGCAGCTTCCGTGGCTATTTTCCGGGGGAGGGCAGAAATAGAGTAGTAGAGGGGATCGTTGTGTCTTTGGCTGAGAACAACATGGGTTTAGTGACAAGAAATGAATAACACCAGTATTTATAACTACTCTCTGGTCCATTTTCAGACTGGAAAGGGGGCTTGAACTGGGCTCAGTGCAGAACAAAAACAGTGTTGTATACATCAAATAAATGTGATACCTAATTTTGATAGGATTCTTGTAGTGTTACCTCTGTTGGATGCAGTACTATTCTGTGTTCAGATAATTATTATTGTGACAACAGGTTAGGCAGCAGTAAAAGAGGGAAAATTGAGATTCAGGGTTGATGTTTCTAACTTACTAATACTAAACAAACAAACATCCTCCTTTTTTAATATAATATTTACCACTGTGTATTAGCCCATATTAAAGCCCTCCTCCACTAACCTCACCAAAAATTGTCAATGAGGTCACTGTAAGAGGTCTGTAAATCAGCATGCGGTCTCATCCCTGTCAGTCAGTCTAATGTCACGCTTGTCCTGTCTCCAGAGTAAGGAGGGGGCGTGCACTCTGTCGGCCATGACCTCTGGAATCCGTCGCAACTGGATTCAAGCCATCATGAAGACTGTGCGACCCACCATCGCCCCTGATGTCACCCGGTAATGCCCAAAGAGGATTGCCACTCAACCACTGGCAGCTATAACAACCATTTTCCACACTTATTTTATATCATTAATCTCTCTCTCCTCCTTGCCCTCTCTTTCCTCTCTCTCTCTCTTCCTCCCTCGACTGGTATTTCCAACCTGCTTCCAGGAAAAACGTCTCTCTGAAACTGTCCGTTCTGAAGCCCAGGTTGGAGTGCTTGTGTGTTGAATATCTCCCCCTCCTCAGTGATGTAATTGCTCAGCAATGTCAGTCTCTGCGTGTTTGTCGTCCCACCCTATGTCATGTGATTGTTGGGTAATCTGTCCCTTTCAGTTGTCACTGTGGAGACATGAATGCCCACACTGCTACCATATCAGCCAAGTAGAATAATCCACTTTACCTGCCTTGATCAGCAGCAGAGAATAATTCTAATGCGATTATTGGTAATGTGACTATCCACCGAGTAATGTTTGAAGACGGTCCAGAACAGTCACAACTGAAGCATAGAAGATTATTTTGGATACTTGAAGACTGTCACATCGGTTTTTGCTGTTGAGTCTTGCCTTTCAGAGCATTCATTGTCTGTACGATACAGTATACATGCTTTGAGCTGCATTTACCGATCAGTCAAACATCTTGCTGTAAGAGTGTGTCTCTCAGGCGGCTCTCTCCAGGGGGAATGTGTGATATTTTTGGCATTTCTGCACAGACACCTCTTCCTTATTCTGGGGCTGAGCCCCATCTCCTTTCCCCCTTGCCCCCCACTCCATGCCACCTCCACACAACTTGATGGAAATAGATTATTCGGTCAGGCCACTTTTTAAGTGCTCCACTCCCCTACACTAAAAGTACCAAGCAGTGTGCAGATTAATGCAAGCACATTCTTCCCATATATCTTCTATATAAACGGGAATGGACAAAGAAGTTGAAGGCAGGCAACGGCATAAGTGCTATTGGGCCCAAGCCTAAGATATTACGGCTGTGGACACCACGAAAAATATTTATGTTTAGATGCTTTTAATGGTTTTAAGTATACAGTTAAAGATGCTACACTGCCAAATATGTGTGAACTAATGTGTTGTCCAAGGCTTTATCTAACAGTTTTGAGTACCTTGAGTTGATGGACATGTTGCCATTCATCATCAGGTTGTGGTTTAAGTAATCCTGTCTACCTTTTTTATTTATCCCCCTCAGATCCCTCCCTGAGGAGAAGGGGGTGGTGTTGGAGACATGTCCACAGGCGTCCCCTCAGTCCAGCCCCAGTCCTGAGGCTCCCAAGATGAATGTCCACACACAGCCAGCTGGTAACATTGTCTCTGTCCCTGCCTCTGAGCCACGCAAAAGCCGGGTTCGTGAGCGCAGACGAGAGGGCCGCTCCAAGACCTATGACTGGTCTGAGTTCAAAGCAGGACAGGCAGAAAAGCCCATGAGGGAAAGAGCAGGCACAGTCGACTTCAGCTCTCCAACATCATCCTCCACAACCTCCTCTGGTTCTTCCCTAGCATCCTCTCCTGTCTCTTCCACCTCCTCTCCACAGACCTCCTCCTCTGTCTCAGGTCCTCAACCACCTTCCATGGCAACTGCAGAGGAGGCAGAAAAGGAGCATGGACGCTGGCATGAGGAGAGGAAAGGCATCCTTCAGCACAGCAGAACCAGTGCAATCCACATGCCAAATACTGTTACTGTTACCATGACTACCACATTAAACAACCCAGGGGTGCAGCCATGGATTCCTGAATGTCAAGACCAGGGGAAGATGGAAGTAGACCACCCTACAGCCATGCACACTGAACCCAGTGAAGAGAAGAGTGGGCAGAAGGGTAACAGAACCTCAGATGTCCAGGTAGAGATTGAGCAACGCTGGCATCAGGTCGAGACAACACCTTTAAGAGAAGAGAAGCAGGTGCCCATCACTACACCTATAGGAAACTCTGCTAACTCTGACAGATTGCCTGCACATGAGCTTGCTGCCCTGCTAGACAAAGAGGTATGTTTATTGAACACATTCAGATACATTAGAAGTTGGTTTAGTATGATTATTGTACTAGTGCATCTTCTGCCATTGACTCAGTTTTCTTCTGTACCGGGTACTTTTATCAGCTGGGACAGAAGCAAAAGGAACTGGACCGACTACAGGAGCAGAACAACCTTTTGCAGGAGCAACTAGAAGATGCACGAGGGAGAGAACAAAGTGCCAGGGAGGGCTATGTACTGCAGGTACCACACTCACCATCCACTGGAGAGGATTACTTTGGTGTTTGAATAGTGGCATTATAATATGTATATGTATTTTGTTAAGGGAGTCTTTAGCCTTGTATAATGTTTCCACAATTTGTGAAATAGAATACATGTACTGGTCAAATATGGTACAAAGCACAAGGTTGTAAACATTCACATTATTGTAATACAATCTACTGGGTAGATTACGTTTATGTGTGGCTTCTGTAACTTGTATGGAATTCTACTAACAGGTGTGGGGGCTTAGTTTCTAAAACTGATGTGCATGGTTGTGGTGTTCTTAGCATGAATTTTCACTAACTGTTTTATGGAGTTTCACATCTCCTGGGAAAATAATTTATTTGGACTGATATGCTCAAGGTAAGAAACTTGATCAAGAAGCCTTGCACTGTGCTTTTTCTCTGTTCACCTGTGGTTGTCTGTGTGTCCTTTCTAAGCTTGATTTGTGCATGTTTTGGGGTGTGAGTTTAACTAATTTCTTTATACATCATGCACTTGTTAATTTTCAAATTAAATTATGGCACAGTCAGGATGGGTATTTTGTTGTGTAGCATCACATTTACTGTTCAAACGTTTGAAGTTTTGCAATTTTATGGTAAGTTATGGAATGTTGTTGAAATATCACTGATACCTTTGTCATCTGTGTACATCCATTTTTTACATCACTATTATTCACCCATATTTTAGTTTATTTTTGTTGTCATTCAAACTTTTCAACTTCCAAGTCACCTCTGAAAAAGCACAGTGAAAGCTTGGGAAAATGCTTCTCAAAAGAAAGATTTTTGTATGAAATTTGGAAATGGGAAGCGAACAGTTTTTCCCTGGTAACCCCTGAGATGTGGTTCTCCGTATGTGGTAGGAGAACTGAGGTGATGTCATTAATGAAACTGTTTCATCAATCTTTTCAAGAGTGCAACATCCCCCTCCACCTCACCACACAGAGTGCCATGGCAACGTTTGCGCAAGCTCAACCAAGAATTGCAGGGCGAGTTGGAGGCCCAGAAGCGCAAGCAGGACCTTGCTCAGCAGCAGGTTCATACACTAAAGAGAAGCTACACCGAAGCCCAAGATGCTGTAGACCGCCATGAGGGTGACATTCAGGCTCTGCAGGCTAAATTAGCCTCTGCAATGGCTGAAATCTTAGCTAGTGAGCAGGCTGTGGCCCGTATGCGCAATGAGCTCAAGTTAGAACAGGAGCGTTCCAGGGAACAGGAAGAGGAATGGGGATGCAGTGAGGCCACCCTACGCGCCCAGTTAAGGGACAGCGAGGATAGACTTCGTGAAGTAGAGGCCAGCCTCTTAGAGAGAAACCAGGCCCTCCGCCATCTTGAGCGCCAGCAGGCCCTGCAGAGGGACCACCTGAGGGAGGTACAGAGACTCCAGGAGAGGCTGCAGGAGGTGAGTGCCAGACTAAGCGCTACCGAAGAGGGTCAGGCACTGAAGGAGGAGCGCCTGATGAAGGAGCAGCATAGCATGCAAGAGAGTCATGAGAGGGAAAGGCAGAGCCTGAGTATAAGATTAGCTGAGGCTGAAATTATACGGAAAGAGATGGACGACAGGCTGCTAGAGGCTGAGAAGCAGGTGGAGGCCCTGTTAAGAGGGAGGCGAGCCTCAGGAGGAAAAGGGGGCAGGGAGGAAGTGCTGAAGCTGCAAGAGGAGCTGGCCCAGAAGACCAATATGGTTGAGACACTGAGAGAGAGCGTCTGTAGGCTAGAGGAAGAGAAAGGCCATCTCACCTGCCACTGTCAGGAGCTTGTCAATCAGATTGCAGAGGCAGACCGTGAGGTCAACAAGCTCCGCAATCGTCTAGAAACTGAAGAGGCTGATTACTACACCCTTGAACACTCTTATGAGAGGGCCTCTGAAGAGTTCCAGAAGATGAGCCAGTTCCTCAGAGAAAAAGAGGAAGAGATCCGCCAGACTAAGGACATGTATGAGAGGCTGGTGGAACGTAAGGAGGAGGACCTGAAAGAGGCCCTTGTTAAGATGGCTGCACTTGGCAACAGCCTGGAGGAGACAGAACAGAAGTTGCAAGCCAAGGAGGAGCTTCTCTGTCAGATGAGTCATAGCCTCTTGGATAAGGTTGAGCCCTGCAGTGCTGAAAGGGATCTGCAAGCCAAGCTTGTGGTTGCAGAGGACCGCATTGCAGCGCTTGAGCAGCACCTCAATGCCCTGCAGCTAGGCTATGCTGACCTCCGCATGGAAAGGCAGCGAGTCCCAGAACAGCGCACAAAGGAAAGGGTTAAGACCTCAGCCTCCATGCCAACAAACACAGAACTGTCACTTGCCTTTGACACTTCATCCAAGATAAATAACACCTCAGATGATAAGGAGTCTCAGGCTAAGAGGCCAAGGATACGGTTTTCCAGCATTCAGTGTCAAAAATACATCAACTTAGAGGGCCTGGACACCAGCCATGTGAGCAGCACTGTAATAGACACAAGCCATGAGGTTAATCAAGACATGAGCCAAGACATACATCCAACTGAAGGAACCAGCTCCTCCGATACAACATTCCATTATACTAGTGACCCAGAGAAGTTCATCTCCATCATACATGCCCTAGAGACTAAATTGCTGGCCACTGAGGATAAACTACGAAATCTCACACAGAACCTAGAGGAGCAAAGAGCTGTCCAAGAAGACCACCTGCCCAGGTCTGATGTTCTGAAAGAAGCCAGTTGTGGAAGTGGTTGTCACTTTAGTACTGCTAAGAACCAGTATGCCATGGCCCTTGTGTGTGTGGAAACTAGTCAAGAGAAAGTAAAGGCTATTCTAAATGGCTCTCATGGGACCACTGATTCACAGCTGCACTCCTTGTCAGAGATAGAGAATGAATTGTTGAGTGCAACACTGTACATTAGGCAAGGGCAAAAGACCTTGGAAGATCATTCAGTAGAGGTCCATCAAGATACAACCCAAGAGACTCTCAAAAGCAAAGACTTAGATGAAGAAACAATGCACCTCTTTGCCAAAACCCTGTCTTTTGAGGCAATTGTTTTGAACAAGATGGCTTTGCTAATACAGAATTCAAAGTCTGACCTCCTACAAGGACTTGGTGAGATATGGGAAGACATCGAGAGGATCAAAAGAGGTGATGGAGATTGCGTGGCTATAGTTTATGCTGATGCCTTGACCAAAAAGTTAATGCTGGAGAGTGCCTTTTGGAAAGAACTGGAGGAAGCAGAGACACAGAGTGAATGTTCAGATATTGCTAAATCAAGAGAGGACAAAGTTTCAACTGATGCAGATATTGGTGCCACAGTTATCTCAAACACCTTCATTAAAGCTGAACTAGCTTACTCTATTCAAAACCTCAAACTTTTCTATGAGGAAAAATTCAGAATGCTCAAAAGGGAACTGACTGAAGCCCATAATAATTTACAACAAAGGGATTTGGCATTGAAAGCGATTTTTGAAGCTTTCAAAAGGCCTGATTTGAAAAATGTAATCAAAGAGGTCAGAAATAACTTTGGTTTTAATCAACAGACATTAGCTGATATTCATCCTCCTGAACTTGCTCCCTATATGGAGCAGATAGAAATGGAAGAGGCCAGAGACCTGACAGAGGAAATCTTAGATAGACACTTGGCTGGAGACATGCCATCTTGTAGTGTTTACTCTATTGAGTTACTGCAAAATGCACAGGACACCCTCGCTGCAGAGCTTCAAAGACAGGCAGCAATCCTTCATAGATATGCTCAAGAAATGGAGAGTGGTTGCAACAATCCTGGTGTAGCCGATATGATCCGTGGTCTTGCAGGGAACCAGACTACACATAAATTCACAAGTAGTTCCCTTTGTATGCGCGAAGCTCTTATCCAGGCTCAAGTGGCTTATGTTGCCTGCAGGTTACGAGCCATCCATGAACGCGACTTGGGACGGTGTCAACAGGCAGGTCAGAACATGGACGCTCTTGTCCAGGAGCATGCCCGCAATGTCAATGCCATCCAAGAGAAATACAAAGCATCCTTGCGGGCGGAGCGTCTGAGCTTCACCCAAACAGTGGCCACTCTCCGGGTGGAGAACCAAACTCTGAAAAGTGAAATCAGCAAACGTGTGAACCAGCTCTCTCAGCAGCAAGAGCAACTAGCCCATCTGGAGCAACAATTCCAGAGGGAGACTGAAGAACTCAGGCAGAGGCACAAGCAAGAGCTAAGCCAAGCAGAGCAGGGCCGTGCCTCCACAGAGCTGGCCCTGATGGAGACTACGGCTGACAGCCAACGAAAGCTAGAGGTTCTGCTGGTGGACATGGACACCATGGAGGAGCGGCATGAGGGTCACGTGAGGAAACTGGAGGAGCAATTCCAAGAGAGGATGTGTGAGCTCCAGCATATCCACGAGGAGGAGATTCAGAAGTTGCATGCTCATTATATGGATACCATTCGCTGTATCCAAGAGCACGAACAGGTTAAGAAATGTCCAGACGCCACAGCACCAATGGAGGAGGAGGAGCAGGGGGAGGGGGAGCAGGAAAGGACCATGTCGGAGGTGGACCCTATGGTGGTTCTCAAGGACAGAATCCAGGAGCTAGAGACCCAGATGAACACCATGAGGGATGAACTGGAGAACAAGCACCTAGAAGGAGATGTGGCCAGCCTGAGAGAGAAATACCAGAGAGACTTTGAAAGTCTTAAGGTTTTTGCTCTTTCATTTTACAAATTCACTTTTTACGAACAATTAGTAGTACACTAATAGTACCGTAGCAAAATATTAAGTTGCTTTTGTCCTTCAGACAAACAATAGTTTTCATCATTCTGTATTAGGGCTTTGCAAATCTCCAAGGAGGAATTGAAATTGGAAAACGGTATAAATTCAGAAATTATTTTGTTAAATTAGAAACTACAAACGACAGATTATATAAATCTGTTTGTAACCAGTAAGAAGTAGCTTTTACTTTGTGAAAAACAAAACAAACCACTGCAGTCCTAATGAGAAAAACAATAGTTTTCACCTGCATGTCTCACTTTCACCCAAATATCTGCTCTTCATTCAGGCATCAGTAGACTGACTACCATGTCCACGCTCACAGATAGACTGAAGTATGTTTTCATTGACAAAATGCAGCCTCTGGGATACCAATTCACTGCCTTAACTCACTCTTACTAACCTAGCTTGGCATTAGATCATAAAAAGCTTGCATGGCTTTCCTGCGATGTGATTTTGCTTGAGCTTGTCAATAATGCACCATGTAGCCTTGTGAGCTCTTGACAGCTGCACTGAAGTCATAGTCACAAATTAGGACAATGGTGATTGATTAGTGGAGATTTTACTGATGACAGCATGTTAACCCTTTCCTCCCCTAGGCCACATGTGAACGTGGCTTTGCAGCAATGGAGGAAACACACCAGAAGGTAATCGACGACATCCAGAGGCAGCACCAGAGGGAGGTCTCCAAACTCATGGAAGAAAGAGAGAGACTTTTGGCTGAGGAAACTGCTGCTACAATTGCTGGTAAAAAATAAGTGTGTGTGTGTGTATCCACCTGTAACGGATACAATCTCATTTTATGACATTGACATAATCATATGTGTGCGGTCTATCCTTCCTCCAGCTATTGAAGCTATGAAGAATGCACACAAAGAGGAACTCGAGAAGACCCATCGCTCCCAATTGAGTGGACTGAACTCTGACATTGATGAGCTTCGCTTGCAATATGAGTATGTTTTCTGAAAAGAAAATATCTTTCTAGTTTTTTTCTTGTTTTTCTCTACTACACTGAGTTTAACTGTGACTGAGAAGCAGGACATTGCTTGGAAAAGAGGATTAGATAAAAGATAAGTTAAATAAAACATATCTTGCACAGTACGGTTCGTTATTGGAGGGGCATGTGTAGGTAAAGCTTGAAAATCAAATATTGAAAATAAAATATTTGTTTCTGAGCGCTGAAGTTGAGAAAATGTTCAGAACTTAATGGTGGCATTGGCCAAAATGGGAATGAGTCAGTGCAGTTAACTTTCAACTGCGTTAAGAACCATTAGTGGTCTTGCAGAAAGAGACCATGACATTTTCACCGTTGTTTAAAGTTGTAGAAGTATGAAGTTGTGAAAATTGTACAGTTTCGTTAGATTTGATTGTGGTCATCCACCACTTGTTTCTGACAATTGGGCTCATGGCAAAAATTAAATCTAGTTCTTTTGAGCTGTGCATGAGCTTTCCCCACCCATAAGTTTGTATGAGGCAGAGAAATTGGAAAACCTTATACTTGAAATGGTGTTAAATGGCATTTGTAAAAGGGTCACTGTGATATAAAAGGGTCCCTTCTCTTCTGAGCTTGATAAAAGCTGTAATTCATTTGAAGTTGATATCGTGTTAATCCAACTGTTCAGGGAGGAGCTGCAGTCCATCCAGAGGGAGCTGGAGGTGTTGTCGGAGCAGTACTCCCAGAAGTGCCTGGAGAACGCCCACCTGGCCCAGGCGTTGGAGGCCGAGAGGCAGGCCCTCAGGCAGTGTCAAAGAGAGAACCAGGAGCTCAACGCACACAACCAGGTAAAAATACACTTCTCCAGACACATACCTACACGCATCTATCTTTCCACAGACAAACATTCACCTATATGTGTCCAACAGGAATTAAATAACCGCCTGACTACAGAGATCACTCGAATGCGCTCCTGCTTCAGCGGTCAAACGGCATTGTCACCACTTACCCAGGGCAAGGATCTCTACGAACTGGAGGTACACACACAAACACACCACACCCATATACATCAAGGATTTACACTCTATTACACAATATTAACCTTTTCCTCTCCGTTTTAAGGTCTTGCTGCGAATTAAGGAGTCAGAGATCCAATATCTCAAACAGGAAATCCATTCATTGAAAGATGAACTGCAGTCTGCTCTAAGGGTATGGGAACTCAATCATTGTGTATTTATGTATATATAAGTACATCTTTCGAGGCAATTCTTCAGGTTGTCTTGAGTTGAGTTGCCGTTTCATTGAGTTCTCATTTCCTCAGGATAAGAAATATGCCACAGACAAATATAAGGACATCTACACAGAGCTCAGCATTGTGAAAGCAAAGGCTGACTGCGACATCAGCAAACTGAAGGAGAAGCTGCTCGTTGCCACAGAAGCACTAGGCGAGAGGACTGTAGATGGAGCAGTCACTCCTGGATATGGTAGAAAACTGACATTTTGATTTTCTTAGTAGGAAAACCCAATTGAATTTTTAGTTTTGAAACTAAATAATGTTAAAACTGTCAATATCTGTATATTTTTGCTTTATCCTAACATTTACAGTATTGATTATAGCAGCATTTGGAAAAAGATTTATTTTATTCTGGTGATTTCATTCTGCTGCTTTAAGTTATTGTGTTATTTAAGTTACAGTGAAATTCATTTTCTTTTTTAGATATCATGAAATCCAAAAGTAATCCAGACTTTTTGAAAAAAGAACGATCAATCAGCAAGCAGACAAGAGGTGTAAGGTCAAAGGTGAGAGACTGGTTGAATTTTTGTTTTCTATCCTAATTACTGGCATATTCTTTCAAATCCAAAAAATATGACTGCAGTGAAATCCACATGCTCTCCAAAGCTACCATTGGAGTTGGCACAAAGTCAGGTGATGTTTTGAGCTTTCAGTGTGCAGTCTTGGATTCATTCTTGTTTACGGTTTACCGTCCAGTCCGGCACATCAAGGTTGTTTCTCCACGTGTCTTTGTCTTTTGCAAGTCTTGCAATTGTGTTATTTTAAAATTGGCCAGGAAGATTTTTTTGACTTGCAAGTTTGTCATCTGTCTTTTTTTGTGTCCATCAGTCTGTCACTGAACAGGTCTCATGGGATAGCTGACACTCCCATTGTGGGGACATC
>CABFOQ010023888.1:16613-27811 GCA_900660455.1 Gephyroberyx darwinii
GGGGTTGCACTTATCACTTGACTACTTGAGGAAGCTGTTTCTTTTTTTGTCTCAAATTGGTGTAGTGGCTTCAAGTCGACTATTATTACAGTGTAACCAAACATCATGACTTCTGTCAATTGTGGTAAACAGCCGTGACTCGTTAGTGATAACAGAAGCTTTTTTTCTCTCTTACAACATGAATTTGACTTGGCTTGGTTTTCAGTTTGGTGTGAGAATTTCATCTCAAAATATTTGACACTATTTAGGACTTTGCATGACTGTATAATACTTTGAATTGCAGAATGATCACTTTGCCTCATTTTCCTACTTTATGCTTTAGTGTTGAACTCCTAACATTAATAAGCTTTGCTTTGCAAGTCCTACTGTTTAGGTGTTGAGATTGAAATGTTTTACTGTAAATGGCGGTCTTGAAGCACTTGGCCCAATCCCTGACCTCTCACTGAAATCTCTTTGTCTTTGAAATAGTCTTTGTGCCTCAACTGAGTGAAGAATATACACATCCATGAAACCTGTGCAGCTATGGATACACACTGTATAGTATTCAAATCACGCCTTGTACATATATGCCACACGGAAAACTTCTGTGTTTTGTTTTAAACTTGTACCTTGCTTACTAGCTCTATATGAAATATATATATATGAATATTTTTTATTTTCATTTGAATGTATAACGTCAAATAAATGAAGTGTTTCTGAATCTTGGAATAGTTATGTTTCCAACTAGAGCATCCATGTGTTAGCAAACTGGTGTCCTGAAGTCATGGAAGTCCCTGATCCATTGCAGTAGGCGTCTCTGATGATAACTGACACCATTTAATACCACAGAGGAGTTTGATGATGCTTATTGTGCATTGGAAAGTGGTTAGTCTTGGTAGTCGTTCTTGCCATGGTGTACTGTAGAGGAGCACGGCTTTATTTACTGCTCCTTCTTTTTTATCCTTTTGTTTTACGCTCTAAATACTTTTCATGCCTCTATATTGAATGAAATTGTTTATCATTGTGCAATGTACATCCCAATGGCTTTTCTAAATGGAATCAAACCATTAAGTTCATTCATTTTCTCCATACAAATTAAATACCGACACCAAAAATTGGCACGGTTCAGAAAAGTATTGGACTCAAGAGCTACAAACTATTATCATCCAACTACTTGAATTAACGTGTTCCATACATGAACGTGTGTGGAAAAGGAGCCCTACTATAGCAATTAAACATTTACTACATATAAAGGGTTGTTAGATTTAAAGTTGTTGTGTTTTTAAAAACACTTTTTTTTTCATCCCAGGCTGTTTCAAAGTAGCCATAGTTAATGCATCACAACTGGACTTGATTGGTTCCCCTCCCTGAACAAAATCCTTCCAATCAAGCAGATTCAACCAGATTAAACAGACCCTCTGCATCACCCGGGTAGCTGGGTCCCTCTGTAATTGCTCTGCATATGAGAAATGAGAACTTTCAAATTCACTCAAGACCCACTGAACAACATGTATGTGGAAAAACATCATGAGGTGCATTGTTCTTATCCTGAGTCTTCATGAAAAGTCTGGGACCTTGGGAATTTAATCAATTTATTATAAATGAACATTGTCTTGGTTATCAGTTTAAAAATGTATTAAAATGTACAAGGGTGATTTACTGCTAAAGTTGTTTTACTGTGTGCAGTCACAGATGTTCCTTTCATACAGAGGACATGCTTTAAATGTACATCGTGTAGCAGCCACATACTAATGTTAAAGGTTATGGTTGGCAGGATGAGCAGACATGTCCAGTTAATGGAGACATACAACATACAAAAACCCATGATAATCATTGTAACTATATTTTTTTAAAGCAATTTTTCTTACATTTCTGCAAAATAAAAGGAAGCGAACAAATATCAGTTAGAATAACTGATAATTTAAGTATTAAGACCATAGCTGATTTAAAAACCGCCTCGGTAAGATTCAGAAACCATCAGACAAATAAGACAATCCTACTCGACAATAATGAGCACAAAAGCAAGTTACCGGTTTAATTTAAGTTTATAAAAATCAAGCTTTTAGTTGCGTGTTAAAAGAAGACAAATGTTTTACAGATTTTGCTAAGCACATTTCCTCTGGCAGGTTGAGTAAAAAAGGAAGTTTTATCTATAAGTCTAAGATTACATTACACAGGGCGTTAAAATCAAGCTGAAGCCAAGTGACATCTTGACTTTTGAGTATTGTCAGGTTTATCTTTCTCTCTTCCGGACTAAAGATCTAATCTGGCTGTCTCACTTATAAAGCCAAAGCATTTTTAATCTCACATCAAACTACTTTGTGTTGAAACAGTTATCTTATGTCTAGGCAATTAGCTTTGCCAACTCATCCCTTCCTCTTTCCTCTTCCTCTACTTCCTCATTTTCTCTCAAAGCATCTATCAATCTGACCCAGAAAGCATCCTGCTCCTGTGTGTTCCCCGGCCAGAGAAGGTAGGTCTTCTTACGTACAATCTTGCGCAGGCGTGTGTAGGGAGAGAGACAGTTTTCCGGTATCTCCTCCAGGAACACCAGCAGTAGGACGTCGCTGCCGTCACAGAGAAGCCTCAGGCTGGCCAACTGGAACTCCATGGAGCACCACTCGCTTCGCAGGAAATGACGCGTCACCACACAAATGGTGTGGCGCGAGTTGTAGATGGCTGACTCGATGTTCTCCACAACAGCGGTGCCAGGGCAGAAGTCCCTGTGATGGAGGCACAGCCTGAACCTCGGCACACCAGCACCCGGCCCCTCTAGACGGGACACCAGTTCCTCCATCACCCAGGCCTCATCCCTGGAGCTGTAGGAAATGAAGGCATCATACTGGAACCTGGCCCTAGCCGCCCCCCTCCGTCCTCGTAGTTTTGCCCTGAGGACGAGCATCAGGTAGCGCATGGTGGGGCCCTGGGTGTGCCAGCTCAGACACACACATACAAACAGCACATCTATCACAGAGCTGGCAAGGAAGAGGGACATCGAAAGCTGGTCGTAAGAGCAGGCCTTATCCTCAAACTGCCACAGGTAAGGGGATCTCCTGTTGTTGTCACAGTGGAGGTCGTACAGATAGGATACCTGGAAGAAATGAAGCGAATGAACCTTGACGTAGGGTTCTCCACTAAACCGTGGCAATATCCTTGCCACAGAATGTGATTTGCCAAATACATTGTTATATCTACTTTATAGAGAGAGAACAGAAAGCTTGAGAATACATGAAATTCCCTTCAAATGTTTTATTAGTTATATCTGTGTAATTTGTGACATACATGAAAACGTGACAATGCCTGTGGCTTCTACTACCTGTGTATGAGTGTTATGGATGGCCCAGGTCTTGAACCAGGCGTTTTCACAGGTACAGGCCAATGGGTTGTCTGTGATGTCCAAGTCACGCAATCTGGAAACACACACACACACAGGTTAACAATTAAATTAATATCTATACACATAAACATAAAAAACTGGACACTTGCTACTTCCCACACTACTGTGCCAATGTTGTACTTGTTTGTGAATGCAGACAAGTCAGAAATACATACAGCATAATAAAATGGTTTCAAAATTTTTAAACTACTTGACTTGGTTTTAGTTTCCAGGAGCTTAAACTGCCACCAGAGTGGTAATGTTACTTGGAAACTGATTTTGTTCTCTAGATATTTCAGTGGTCGATCTACCTCGGCAGAGCTTCCAGTAACTGCTTGTGTATAGTGTGGAGGTGGTTCGAGTGGACCTTCAGGACCTCTAGTGAATTTCCTGAAGGCAGCAGGTGAGCAGGCAGAGCATCTAGGTCTGTATTATGAAGAGTCAGCTTGTTCAGCCCTATCAGAGGGGAGAGCACTGCACTCAGGTTGGTCTTCCTCATAACCATGCCAGCTATGTACAGAAATGTCAAATTGGCCAGAGGAACGAAGGCGTCGGGATGGAAGTTGACCATGATGCTGTGCCCAATGGAAAGACTGCGTAGTCGTCGTTGCCCTTCAAAGAAGTGTGGACCAATATTCCCGATGCCACGGCCCCCGGGCCCTTGGTAGTTCAGCTCCAATCCCTCCAGACAGACAGACATACATGTGATGCATTACATTTCTTCAGCCAGTCGTAAAGTTAAGTGCAAACTGACTACAAGAAACTAGTCATACCATCAGAGAAGTCAGGTTGATGAAAGGAGTTTCGTGCATCTTGAAATAGAGGCGGTTGTTGTACAAGACGAGTACTCTCAAGCTCACCAGGCCTGACAGAATGGATGGTGTCAGCCTCTTGATGCGGTTCCCACTGAGGTCCAGGTATCTGATGGACAGAGAGGATAGTTGGGTGAATGCACAATTTCTCTCATACAAACTATTTAATCTAATAGAAATAGAAAAGTAATACCAAATACCTGAGACTTGTCAGGTCTTGGAAGGAGCCCTGTTCAATGAAATCGATAATGTTTAAACTGAGGTTGAGCTTCACTAGCCTCCACAGTTTACTGAATGGCTGGTTGGTGATGTATTTTAGCAGATTGAACTGCAAGTACAGCTGCTCAAGGTGGGTGAGGGCACTGAATATGTTCAGTGGGAGCTCAGTGATTTCATTTTTCGTGATCGACAGGCGAGTCAATTTGTGCAGAGGCACAAACCAGTTGGGGTCAAGTTTATGTATTTTGCTGCTGTCAAAACTTAAAAAGGTGAGGTGGGTCAGGCCTTGGAATGTATTGGGGTGAATGACTAGCTGGTTTCTGTTCATCTGTAGCGTTTTCAGGCCCTTGTAGCCGTCAAATGTAGCATGGGATATCTCCTTCAACCCACAGTTCTTTAGATAAAGTCTGCTTGTGCTCCTCTCACCCAGCGTCAACCGGGCAACACTCCCCAGGTTAGCATTCTCAATAATGACCATGTTTGGAGTGATGCAGTCCAGGAGACTGGAGTTATGCTGAGGCAGCCTGGATCCTTTTAGGTCAACCTGTTAAGGTTAGGGTTAGGGTTAAATTCATATCAAATTAATTTAAAATAGATAGTTAAAGCACACGGTACAAAGAAAGAAATAATTACATCTACCTCCACTCTGTTAAGCTGGTCCATTCCTTTCAGCAGTCCACAGACGGTGAAGGACGATTTCTCCACAAGCACAGAAAATGTCAACCAAGAAAGATTCCTCTTGGTTTCCACAGAGAGTCCCGCCAACACCTCTGCTCTAACCCCCTGGAGAAACAAACTCTTCAGCCTGGGGTTGTACGCAAAGACGTCTGCCTGGAGCTCCAGCGCTGAGTTGTTGGACAGCTTGATGTACTCAAGAGCAGGGAAACTGCTCACGTTTAACCTCTGGATGTTGTTCGCTAAAAGATCCAGCCACTTGAGAGTGGAGGAGCCACCACACTCTCCACAGCTGAAAGTCTTCAGCCTGTTCAGAGACAGATCCACTTCTTCAATCCCAGGGAGGAAATGGAAAAAACCTGGTAAGATTTTAACAATTTGGTTGTGGGCCAAAATAAGGACTCGTAGCCCGGTGAGGTCGTCAAAGGCATCGGGGTGAATGTGTGAGATGTTGTTGCAGGTGAGGTTGAGACGATCCAGGAGGTTCAGGCCTCTGAATTCCCCTCCGCTCAGAGAGACCAGCTGGTTCTGGCTCAGGTTCAGGTCTGTGAGATTGAGCAACCGACTGAAGGCTCCAGAAGGGATGGTTCTGATCTTATTCTTGCACAGGTTGAGTGTTGTTGTGTTGTCTGGGATCATGCTTACGACGTCAGACAGGTTGGTGATGTTCTTGTTGAAGCACCACACGGTCTGTCTCCGCGGGTAGTTCTGAGAACAGCCCCTGAAGCCATAGCCCCAGCAGCCTGAGATGCTGAGCAGAAACAGGAACAGAGAAGTTCGCACCATCTTGACATCACAGTTCGTCCCGCACAAACTGCACAGAAGTCAAACTGTAATAACAGAAAAAAATGCTTATATAGAAAAACAGGAAGGGAAGGATGTAATGAGCGACCAGCTATATAAGTCTTAAAGAAACACAAACTTTGCCTCGTGAAGAGTATGCACTGTAAAAGTCAACAAATGCATCAACACTTGAAGTAAAAATAACATTGTTCATTGAGTAACAAGTTAACGTTAAGTGTTTCTTGACTTTCATTAAGTATTTTTTGCCAGTATCATTGTTAATAAGATGGATCATAGGAAATAGTATTAAATGTCTTTCTCTCGTAAGTATATCTTGCGTGATGCACGTAAAATTATATTCCTTTTAATATGATATTAAAAGGAAAACTTATACTTAACTTATACTATAAAAATTACACTTTGACCATGTGAAGACAAAAAAACATACCTTTTTATGCTCTTCATATGCCGCTATACATACAAATGCACTTCCCGTTTCTACTTCTGAGTTTTCTAAATGTGACTGCAAACTGATCTGATAAATGATGAAGTCATTGTGGGGGGAGGATGAGGGCAGTACCACTGTCAAGCCCTCTGATCTGGTCTGGAGCTCTTACCATGTGGGGAATGCAAAACAGCTAAAAACATTGTTGATATGATATTATCTAAATAAAATATATATATATTTTTTAAAGCAATGAAATACAATACAGGCATTAGTAACACAAGTCCATGTTCTCAGCAGGAATACTTGTCATCCAAACCTTATTTCAGTCCGGCTTTGACATTTTAATGTTGTCCACACGAGGGCGATATCGACTTGGGCCCAATTTCACTGAAGCTACCATACCTGATCGTGTAGTGGGGGAATGTGCGGTGTACGCACGGAAAGACCCAGCCTCTCCAACTTTTCATGCCAAGGATCCCCAAAAGGCATTTGTCAGAGAACTGGCAGGCTAAATGAAATAATTGTAAAAATTGAGATGTTTTACTTTTTTCAGGGGATCCATCATCAAGGATCTCTTGGTCTTCCCAGACTGCTGTGAAACAGAATAATGCTGACTGAAAAGCACTGAGGGCTCTGAGGTATTGTTGAAAGGCTATGGGAGTCTTATTACAACTGTCTTAGTGGGAAACTGGAGAAATTAAAGCTATTTTTGAAAACAAGACAAACGTTTCTGTGTGGCTGATATCTTCCAGAATTTCCTTATTTATACAATATGCATATCTAGGATACTTTCAAGGATACTTGCAACTTTAAGTCGATCATTTATCTAATATGGATTTAAAAAACTCAAGGTTAAAGAGAGCAGACAGGCAGTTTGACCTCTTCAGGATGAGCATCGTTTAGTTTCTTCTGGTCATGGCAGCTGACCTTTGCTGCTGTGTCTCGGGTGTGAGGGTGGCGAGGGGGCAGGAGGAAGCAGGGCAGCCCAGCGCTGTGTGCCCGTCCTAGGGGCAGACAGGTACTCCTCTGCTGAGCCTATGTGGAGCCCGAACCCCGGGGCCCTGACCTTTGCAGGGGGGCTCCTGGACCTAGGAGCCAGGCACAGGTGATCCCGCTGATGGCGATTTAGCTTAGGGAGCTGCTTCACCTTTAGCACAGCCACCCCACTATGTCAGGTCAGATAGAAGAGAGTCATAATGTCTTGCCACTATGGATCAGAAAAGCCTGCTTGTCTTTTTATTTGCTAACCTGTTTAGCTGACCAGTGATCAGCCTCAGTCTTTCCAAAGGTACATAAAGCATTATTGTATTCCGTATCATGCTGAATGTTATTTTCACCATGTTATTCTTTTCAAGGGTTTCATGTTCCTCTTATATATGGATGTTTTTTTCCCTTTCTGTTCATTTTTATCGTCACCATTTCCGAAAAATGAATAAGATACTTTCTTGTTTCTTCTCTTTGTTTATTCAAAGAAATACAGTGTGTATAATACAATTTTATTTTCATCAAATGCAATAATACAGTCCAACATGACATCATCCATATAAAACATAACATTTACCTTTTAAAACGTTTTACTTACATTGATCAAAAAAAATTACATTATTTACAAGTCAGTTCAAATGATTATAGCTCAAATTCTTGTTCTTCCACCTTTTGTGTTGATAAGTGCCAGTCTACTTGTTTTTCCATTCGGTAAGTCACTCATTCATATAATTTTAACATTATCTTGAATCCTATAGTAACAATCAGTGTCCAGTCCTTAGTGCATTAATATCACTTCTCCTTTGCCCTCTTTTGTCCTTCCTTTTCATCTCTGTTTGATCTTATAAGGTGCTAAATTTCTGGAGTGTGATGTGAAGGGAAAATGGGGATTGGTCGTCGTCTTCTGGGCGGGCATACTGATGACAAAGACAAATGTGTGTAACTAGCATTCAAACAACTGAATTGAATCAGTTATATTCAGGTTATAAGACATATACAGGGTCAGATAAACAGAGTTTTAAGTGTCTACAGCTGTCAAGGGGCTAGAAGGACACTGGGCTTCTAGTCGCTGTATGGACGGGGGTCTCTTTGGGGTTTTGGCAGAGGAGGGGATGTCGGTGAAGACCACGGGTCTGCCGTCGGGACAGAGCAGGACGCTGGAGTCAGCCTCGCACTTAGTGGTCCTGCCTGGCCATAAGGCCTCAGTCGGACTGGGCCTCAAACCCAGGCCACTGGGAGACAGAACCTCTGTGTTTACCATCGTCACACCCGCCTGACTCATCTTGATGAGCATGTCCAACGATTGCTTACGACTCTCCAACGAAGCCTTCATGGCCTTCCTCTCACTCTCCTCATCCTCCTCCTCATCCTTTTCCTCCTCTACCTCTTCGTCTTCCTCCTCTGTTTCTGTTGCGTTGCCTTTAAGGCTGCCTTCCTCTCTCACTCCCTGGTCACCATGGGCAACCATATCCGTTGAGTCTCTCTTGACTGACAGGTCGAGGGGTCCTTCGCTCTGGCGGGATGTCCGCTCCAGTGCCTGGTGGATGTGGGAGAGCTCGCTGCGGATTTTGTTCAGGTGTTCCCAGAGGTGGTGCTGGGCAGGAAGGTCCTCTTTCTCCAGGTGGGTGATTTTGCGCTCAGCCTCCTGGTACTCCTGCAGGGCCTTGGAGAGGTCGCTGAGGAGGGCAGCCACTGATTCTGAAGCCCCATCCCCCTTTGTTTGGGCAGTAGTTGAGTCCTGGCTGTTGGGTCCTCCACAGCCAGCAAGAGAGGATGATTCACTGTTGGGGCTAGTCAGAGGACCATTGTACCACGGGTCGGTAGGCCGGAACTGAGGCTGAGCACCCTGTAAACTAAGGACAAGAAAAGCATGTAAATTCTCGGTTAGATAAGTCTATCACTACTACCACTACTACTACTGGTGAGGAGAAGAAGAAGAAGAAGAAGAGGAATGTATGGAGATCCTTACCTGCTATGCAGGAGAAGCTTGTCTGCTGCCATAGTGAGAGTTGTAGCATTCTGGATGTTCTTTAGAAGGTCCAAGGTGAAGCCCATGGCCGGCTTCTTCTCCACAGGGGCTTCGTGGTTTCCCAGTGGGGCCCCTGTTCTCTTGAATCCCCAGCCTGCTTTACCCTCCTTGGCTGTAGCCTGTAGTTTATCCCCCAGCCTATAGCTTGGGTCAGGGGACTCTCTCTGAGGTGACGCCCAGCCAGCAGGGGAGACTGTGGTGGCCCCTGGTCGCAAAGCAGGCACTTTCCACAGGTTGACTTTGGGCTGGTAGCCAGGCAGAGGATTAGCCTCCAGACTGTTTGTAGAGGTCTTGAGTCCTTTGCTGGCATCATTCTGACTGGAGGCTGGTCCAAAGGTGTGCTCACACAGGAAGGGGTAGTAGAGACGAGGAGGGAGGAGGGCTCTGTCTGTGTGAGGGTGTGTGCTGGAGGCAGGGTGCATGAGCTGAGCGGCTGAAGCGAGGAAGGGAAGCTGGGCTAGCTGTGCATGTGTTTGGGCAGTTATATTGGTAGCAGCAGTGGGAATCGCTGAGTTCACATAGGAGAAGAGGCTGGGGCTTATGGGGTAGCCCACCCCAAGGACTGACAGGTTGAGTCCGGTGGGATCCTGGTAGTCCATCAGGTTGGGCGGAGGAGGATAGCAGGGGATTGAACTACCCACTCGGGACTGGGCGCCCTCTGCCTTGGCCTTAGTGTGGCTGGTAGTTAGCAGCCGCCACTGCTCCGACAGCAGACCAGGGGCTGTCAGACACGTCTTGGACAGCTTATAGTGTTTCAGTTGGGCCTCCACCTCCACCGAGCGTGCCCGTAAAAGCTGGTCTTCGAGTGAGAACATGTCAGCCATCAGAAGTTCTGATTCTGGCCGTTTGATCTTCTTGGTGGCCCCTTCCACAGCGTCTACTCTGTTGCCATTGTTGGAGCTCTCTCTCGTCAGTCCGGCGACCTCTGCTCCCTCCACTCGTCCTCCCTCCTCCTCATCTTCTGGTCCCTGGCTTTCCCTGTCCTCTCCTTCCTCCTCCAGGGTCCTTTGCTGTCTGGTTCTCTCCTCAGTCCCTGTCACCTGCTCTGGCTCATCTTTCCCAGTTGTGTGGAGGCCGTGGGCCTGCTGAAGGGGTCGGAGTTGGTCCGGGTGCAGAATGTTGCCCTTCTTATAGGGCCAGTCTGACTCTATGAGCAGGGAAAGGGAGTTCTTACATAGACTGTACTTCATGTGGTTGTACAGGTGGGACTTCTCCATGCAGGTGAAGGGGCACTGGAAACATTTGTAGTTGTAGGGCTTTCCCCATGGCCGTGGGATGTAGTGGGGCTTCTTGGGCTTGCGCTCCTTGTGTTTGCAGGCAGATGTCACTTTGCATGCGTCGTCCTTGGACATGATTGAGATAGATCACTCACAGTCTTGGTATTTATGAGGATTGTATGACTGTATTAGACTAATGAGAATTCAATTTTTATCTGTTCTGCTAAGGTACATTTCATTTGTGGTGAACGTTTCCTCAGACTTCAGTGTAGATGGGTATGAAAAAGAGCGTAATCTCTTTGCAAGTGGAGCCAGGCCTGTGGAATACAAAAGGCATTTTTTAGAATGTACAGTTGTTTTTTCTTGAAAACAACAAAACATCAAAAACATCATTTTTAGCAGCATAGCTTTTTTAAATCTTATCAATTTAGCAACTTTACTTGTACTTCATGACATTGAAGAAAGAAGGAGCCAAGTCGCAGAAACGGCATCATTTTAAAGTGTGTATGTCAACAATGAGCCTCTTAATATCAGAGATACGGTTGTGTGTGCATTGAAGGATGTTATGTATCAGCATGCACATATGTGTACGATGTCAGTGCGTCATGTGTTGTTTGCCTAAGCTGAGTGTTGCCACTAACCTAACTGCAGGGAGGCCCACACTGCTCTGTTCTCA
>CABFOQ010023889.1:0-11248 GCA_900660455.1 Gephyroberyx darwinii
AGATAGCACTAAAGTGGTCTCAGCTAATTTTCACTGAGGGCCTCTTTGTATTAGCGGTCAACAGAGCAATCCATTGCAAACAGCAGTGGCCCTTGAGATAACACACACACACACACACACACACACACACACTTTTTTGATATGCTGGTGCGGTAAAGTCCAACCTAGCAGAGGTAGTAATAGGAAGTCAGCCACACATGAACAGGAAGTACTGTTGCAGGTGGCCGTGTGGCGTTTGAGGTCATCCCACCAGTCGGTATATTTCTACAGGGCGTCTCTCTCTCGTCTCTTATTCCAGAGAGGTTTGCTCGGAGGGTGCGTGGCGACATTTCTCTCCATCTGTACCGTAACTCTTCTGTGAGGTGTTTGAGGACGATCCCTAAATCCGACCAACAACCGCCGCGCAGCAGCAGCTCGTGCAAAAGAAACAAACTTCCAGACAGCCTCAGCGTGCAATGGTGCAGAAACGTTTTATTGTGAAAGAACATTTTCATGACCATTTTGATGTCCTTAATGCATCCATGCTTAGTTTTCGTCGTGCTTGGACAGATATGTAACATGGCAGTAAGATAACGGTCAAACACTGAGCGCTCCCCCGGTGGTGACGTGGAGGTGGCGCCGCCTCAGTAGTACGTCTCTTGCTCCACCCAACCTGGAAACCAAAGGAGACAGAGTTAGCGACAGAGTGGTGGTTCGTCTCGCAGATTTGGGGGGGTGGGGGTCGAGATTCTCCTCGATGTCGCGATTGGGCTGCAAGATGATATCATCCCTCACGTTGTGGCGAGCAGTCTCGGGGAGGTGAGACGGACTGGACTCGTCCCGGAGGCCGACTTTACAGACAAGAGGGTCGTGCCGTTTTTTTTGTCCTGCAGGTTGGTCGTGAGATGATGATATCATCCTCCAGTCCGGCTCGCGGGGATCCAGAATCACAACAACGCAAAAGGGTCCGGGGTTTGTGTCCGTCCAATGGCGCATTTGATAAAACTTTGTAGGAAGTGAGTGTAGATGCTTTTATTTTGAAATCCCACGAAGCTTCTCTCGCTGTATCAGCCCAGGTTTTTGTGTTAGCAGGATATAAGCTGACTTTCTAGCCCGGGGGCTAAGATTAGCGGTTTCATTACGAACCTGTGCAGCTCTGATCCAGAGCAGGGCTGAACTCACCGTTAGCTCGTGTGTGCGGAGAGAAAAGATCATTTATTAAATATTTATCGTATTTTTTTCCTTTAAAAAAAAACGACAGAAATGTTGGAATGTGTCTCAATTTAACTTGGGTATTTTTTCTCTGTCTTCTGAACACAACAGTGAACATTATTCACCATGGATGGACAAAGGGATGCTCACTGATCTGTGCTGCGAGACTCAGATGTAGCGGACACACACACACACACACACACACACACACAGCTGTGTCGGAGCTAACATGCATGCAGGTTGTGTACAGCTCAGTGACTTGTATCGTACATTGACAGTGACAGGGTTGTGGGTTCAATTCCCACCGGGTCAACAAGCCGTACGCTGCAGTTCACTGAGTCGGGACCGCACACACACACCATGACACACACACACACACGTGATTCAGCCTCATCATGTGTGTCACTACCCCCTTATATCTCTTCATAATCTACCAGTACCTCTGCTCTCTGTTTTCAACGTGGTGTGTTGTCACCGTAACACCAAAATTTGAACACAATTTAAGATTGACACTTTCACCAAAACTGCTCCATTTCGAGGTCGCCTCCAGAGGGCGCACACACGCAGATTTGGCTTGTTAAAAGAAGAAGAAGAAGGGAAGAAGAAGAAGAGTCAAACAGGGTACCAGGGGTGATTTTTCTTTGCTGATTTTGCCGTGGTTTGTTAAAAATCTGGTACGGTGACAACACACACTCTACCACAGATTATATCACATACTGTATATGGATGGATCTGCTCCGTTGATTGAACCGAAACGATCAGATCCTCGTCGTTCAGAGAACAGAGGCACCGCTTCACTACCTACGTCAATAAAGTTTTTTTTAAAAAAGGGTCTTCTTACCGCCTGGGTTGCGCCGGAGGATGTATCTTCTGGCTTCATCATACAGGAAGATGAGGAGGGAGTAGGGGAAGGCGCAGAACCACCAGGTGGGCCTGAGATGGATGGATGGATGGATGGATGATGGAGAAAGAGAGAGAAAGTTACACACAACTATTAAAACTCCATTCCAGCAACATGAGTCAGAAAATGTCGTCAGTGTGAGCGCTCTGCCTCCAAAGTCAACAGTATTTTCTTTCTGCAGCGATCAGACTGAGCCTCTGTGATTGTTTTCAGGGTGTTTTTCTGACTTCTTCGGTGGGAATAGTATAGTATATAAGTATATCTTATTTTTTTATCATCATCATCTCACATTTTTCTTTAGGCGGTGAGAAAAAAAATCCCTCCTAGGCAGACTACCATCAGCAGATGTCAAAATATGGACTCTTATTTTGAAGTTAAAAGAAAACCTACCACCTGACACACTTCAAAACAATGAAATGGTTCATTTATTGATTCGCTAGGTGACTGATACGATCTCTAATTTAATGTTTGACTTCATATTTGCTGTCTTTGCTATACAGCTTACAACGAGATCATTTTTGTCTCTGTCAGCAGGTCCTGACTTTATTTTGGCAGAATAGGAATAGAGAGAGAGAGGGAGAGGGAGACAGAAACACAGAAAGCCAACGAGACAGAAAAACAGGGAGAGAAAGACTGGGAAGAGGGATAGATGGAGAGAGAGAGAGAGAGAGAGAGAGAAAGAGAGGGATGAGGGGAGACAAAAAGAGAGAGAGCAGCCAAGGTTGCTTCAACAGAGCATCATCAGCAGAGTCACCCAACGAGGGAGGTGAGTGGGCGGGTGAGGAGGGTGAGAAAAAAAAAAGTGAAGAGGAGACAGAAATACCAGGAACAGATGAAAAGGCAGCAGGGGAGAAAGTGGAAGCCAGAGAAGAAGAAGAAGAAGAAGATACGAGGAGAACGAGACGAGAGGATTCAGGTTGGATGTGAAACCTCAACATGTCCTATGATCTATTCTTCTCTATCCGTCAGGCGGTTCTGCTCCAGAAGTGAAAAGTACCAGAGTCAAAACCATAAGAGGGCCTCTACATGCACACAGTAGTCCAGAGAACAGCTCACATCCCAGTGAGGAGGATGAAGTCATCTCTGATCACAATAACACAACAGTGATAGCTTCTCCGTCTGCTGCTCTAAACACCCGGCGTCAGGTCGGTCTTTACCGGGAAAAATCCTCTGGAGACAGAAAGTGATGCGTTTTTCTTTTTTTACGTTTTCGGTTTGTTGTTTGGAATAAATAGAAGAACTGGGAAAATTCCAGAAAATTCAATGTTTTATTGATTACTATTTTTTTTTAATTTTGTATTTTTTTTAAATTAAAATTAAAATTTTGTCATTTTTGTTTTGTAATTTTTATTTTGTAATTTTTTTTTTTATTTTTATTTTTATTTCGGGGTAAACTGTCTCTGCATCTTGCCCTTTTAATCATGACTACTGCTGTACATATGAACGGAAGCATGACCATGCAGACGGCCAAAAAACCAACAGAGAACAGCATGCTCAGTATCCATAACATCCAACATAACATCCTAGGTATCGTGTGTGTGTGTGTGTGTGTGTGTGCGTGATACTCACTTGAGGGGGTACATTCTGAGGGCTACATCCATGCCAGGGCAGTAGGACAGGAAGGCAGCCAGGGCCGTCTCCTCAAACAGTCCAAAGATGAGGATACGGTTCCTGAGGAGGGGAAGAGTTAACAATTTAACAGACGTCTGGGTCATCGTAACTGGAATAACTGTTGCACCAATGATGCAATTACTGGTACAACTTGCACCAAGAAGAGTGAGGATCCAACAGAAAGGTGAAGCATTTTTCTCCCTTGTCTGTTTTATCATTTTCAGATGGAAATAAAAGAACTTAACTATATATAAAAGCAAGCTGTTAAACTTGTATGGAGCTAATGGCTATGTTAAGCTGCCATTGCCTACAATAGCACACTTTGCAAAAATAAGAAAGTTTGTACTGCTGTGCCTTGGCTCTATATCTCCGTGTGTACATACTTCATTCCTTGCTGCAAGATGGAGTTCCTCCTGGTCTTGCAGATGATCAGATCGGCCCACTGGACGACGACGATGCTGGCGAAGAACGCCGTGTGGCAGGTGAACTCTACGATCTTTCTGCGCTCGTACGTCTGGCGGATGGGAGGGAAAGCAGAGCTAGATTACCACGTCAATGCACGGACCACTGGTATCCATCTGGTATCGGTGCTAGCATTAGCACTGGCTGTAGCATTACTCACAGTGGCAGCACCCTAGCACTGGAAATAGCATTAGCGTGACTCACCCACTGCTGTCCGTAGCTGTCTTCCAGGTCATTTATGTATTTGTCGTCCCAGTGTACTCTGATCCCCAGCAGGTCCATGGGTAGAAAACCGTTTTCAGCCAGGATCACAAAGTATGTGAAGAACCCTGCTGTGGCCTGCATCATACCTGGAGAGGAGGAGAGCATCGGGTAAGGTTTCTTCTGTCCCATATCGCAACATGACCATAATATATCTGAGATTACTTTCAATAAACTAACTTTCCGGCCTTGTTTGGGAACAACCAATCAAAGGCAGAGGGCGGAGCTATGCACAAACGACCAGCAATGTTTCTGCTTAATCGTTGTATTGTGAAAATGTGACTTTTCTATTTCTGTCAACTACAGGCCACCATAAGCTGTGAAAGAGGTCAATAAAAGTCACAAATGACTTCATGTCTCTGTAATTGCGTCATACATCATATCTTCAAACGGCTTCTATGGTTTGTTTGATCCAACTTCGGGGCCATATGGGTCAGATTTGCCGCATGTACTGCCAGAAAGTTGGATGTCACGCGGTAAACCCGACCCATTTGGTACTCCAAGCAGCTTAGAAGAGAGGCTAAGGATTACTTGCAACTGCTTTTTGACCGGGGGGCTGACAGGCAAATGACATTTTCATGTGCTGCTTCAATCGTACGCACACAGAGACGACAGTTTTAGTTGTTTGTGCAAAGGGGACAGGGATGAAAGAGACACCAAGCATCACTCATAGCATATCTATCAGATGCTCAGCAAAATCTGGGCAAATCCCTGGGCAAAGAGTGGATTGTTTGGATAGATACGGATTTTATTTGACTCACGGGATGAAGGGATAATATTGTGTTCCTGTGTGGGGAATGCTTACCGATCTGTCCGTAGGCTATACTGATGAGCCTCTCGTTGACCAGTTTGTCTGTCCTGGGGTTTCTGGGCTGTCTCTTCATGATGTCGCTCTCAGCTGCTTCGTAGGCCAGGGAGATGGCTGGAAGCTGGGAGGCAGCAACAAGCAGGACACGGTGAATGCCAGGAATTAGATCAAATGATTTGGAAGATTTTGGCTGGATTTGCACATCCACATATCAGCTTTTTTTTTAATCTATTTGTAGCACGGATTGGATCTGATCGTGGCTGTCTGAATATGGAAAAACCTGCATGATCAGAAGGAATGTTAACCCGTTGAGATGATCGTGAAAAGATCATGGAAAATTGACCTGCTGTTCCCAAGTAAATCCAACATTTGATAGCCGTTTATCAAACTGGGCCCTATCTTCTACCCATGGTTCTATGCCCTTGCTGGCTATATCCCAAATCAATCAATCAAAAAGCTCACCATGTCAGTTCCCAGGTCGATACAGAGGATGGTGACAGTTCCCAGGGGCAGAGGAATGTTGGCGATGATGAAGAGGAGGAAGGGTGAGATTTCAGGGATGTTACTCGTCAGGGTGTAGGCGATGGACTTCTTCAAGTTATCGAAGATCAGACGGCCTGAGGAGGTCATTCGAGACAAGCAGAAGAAATCAATACGGTGAAGGGATGATGGGATGAGACAGTTATAATGATGCTCGTTGGGGTCTACGTGTCTGCATGGCTTGAAAAACCAAACACCAGCCAACAAGAGAATTGAAACAATGAATGAATGAACATCACAGCGTTTTTTTGAACCATGTCGATTTTTGAGCTTTGATGCTTCCATCAGATTCAAAGCAATTTCAAAGCGCTCCCTTGATGGCCGATGACCGTAGCGTTGCTCGGGGAGGTTAAGACTCACCCTCTTCCACCCCGGTGACGATGGAGGCGAAGTTGTCGTCCAGCAGGATCATGTCAGCAGCCTGCTTGGAGACGTCAGATCCAGCGATCCCCATGGCAACGCCGATGTCAGCCTTCTTCAGAGCTGGGGAGTCGTTCACACCGTCACCTGTCACAGCCACAATGGCGCCCTGCAGAGGGAAGAGAGTTTAGATGTACTGCTGCTGCCCTTGTAGACGTTTTCCACAGTAGTTTCTCCAGCAAAATGGCCTCTTCTTGAACAATATTTGGATATATTACTTATATACTTATATTACTTATATATTACTTATAGTACTTATCTTATTCCACAAAAAAAGAATATTTCAGATTCTGGCTTTATGTTTATCTGCAGTATAAAATGTTTTTCTACCACAAATTATGGACCTCTTTCATAGACATTAATTCAATTAAGCCTAAGATTAAGATTTTGGTAAGACGTTTGTGTATGACTGGGTCTCAGAAAGTGAGAATCCTGAATCCTGATCCTTGTCTATGATCGCTGCGATTCCCAAAAATGCTGACCATTCTCTGGCAACCCTCCACAATGATGAGTTTCTGCTGAGGGGAGGTTCTGGCGAAGACGATCTCAGTGTGGTGCTGCAGGATGTCGTCAAGATGCTCTGAGGTCATGTCTTTCAGCTCACCACCGTGGACAACGCAGGCCTTGGCATCCCTGGAGAGGAAAACACACTATTCTGAGATTCTGTTTCTGAGAGGAAAACCGTGGCAGAGACGTGACCTGGGCGGCATGGGCACACGAAAGGGAAGTAATGGAAGGAAAAGGCAGAAAACAGGAAATTCCATTTGAAAAACAGACAGCGCCGGCCTTGGCGTCTCCTGAGAGGCAAATGGTGGAGTCGTCAGCAAAAAGATAGATTTTTGCTGAGGGCTCTCTCCTGGTGGAACTTGTACCTCCAAAAAGTCAAAGTCAGAAACTGAGAAAATGATGGTGTTCCCATTGAGGTCCGTACATTTTTGCCATTTTGCAAGAACCTTCAATAGTTCAGCTTTGTCCCAGGGGAATGAAATATTTTGCCCCAATAGGGGACATCTCCTGTTAATTGCGTTACAAAAAGACAAAATAAGAGATAGGAGTTTTCTGCAGGTCACCAACAACATCAATCTTAGTCTGGGTCTTCTTAACTGACAGCACTTCAGATGTAATAGTAGCCCTTGTGTTTTTATTGTGTGACTGTGATCTGAACAGACTAAACTGGCTGGACAGGGAAACGGTGGAGCCACCATGACAGAGCTACATCTAGATTTATGTGTCTGCTGTGACTCGAGTAAAAGCCTTTTTGGCTGATTGCAGATCTTCATTGCCAATGCTAATTCAATTTGGCATCATTAGTGCTAATTAATTGGCTAGCCATCTTCCAGATAGCATACATATAAACTTTTGGTTGTCTAGTCACTCAAACTAAACTATTGCAGAGACAGTTGGACTTTGGAGTCAATTACTAATTGGAATCATTATGTTGAGAGATTTACTGTCTGAGACGCCAATGAAGAACCACGTTTATAATGAGAGTTTTACATTCAGTTTTGTCATGGTCTCTTTTAATTGACAGTTTTGAGACAGCTGAAACGAAGCACAGCACTGTTCTGCTAAAAACCCTTGGAATATTTTTAGCATTTAGTACCATAAGTGCTAAAAACTATAATCCTTCAGTGTTGTCGGCCGCCAGGGGGCGCTAGGAGTGTGCAGGGCCAAATCCAATCAGCTTGTAAGGGCAGCACACTGAGTCGGAGAGAATTCTTGCACCAAGCAGTTTCCACAGTAACTAATATCTAATCTATATTCATTACAGGTGTTTGAGGAATATTGCAAAACAAGTGTTACTATGTTGAAATAACCCAGAGCAGAGCAGAGCAGTGTTAAGTTATTAAAAACAAGTTGATTTGCAATGGAAAAAAAGTAAAATCATCTCACCCCAATGGCACATTTTTTCACTTAAATAAGAATTTAATACTCAATACTAGAAGTGACTTGATAAAATGGATATTTTTGCAGTGTGCAGGGCATAAATCTTGCATGGCACAGTAACAGAACTGGTTTGAAGTGCTACCAGACAGTGTACAAACCTGGGGTTGACCTCCGACACTGGAACGTTCAGACGAGCAGCAATGTCCTCAACGGTCTCGTTGCCTTCAGAGATGATGCCCACACCCTTAGCAATGGCCTTGGCTGTGATTGGATGATCACCTGTTACCATGATCACCTGAGGGGAAGGAGATAAGACAAGACTCAAAACCTGCAGCTCTGAAGGTTGTGTCAAGGCATAGTCTTGCAGACTTTTCCAGGAATTGAGAAAAAACATCTGATTTAACTGTTGACACACATGAATTTTGACAATATATTGTATTTTTGAAATATATTTTCATATGGTTTGTTATGGTTACCTAACATTCACTCCAGCTACCATATCTATAGTGTGATATGATATGAAACTTTATATATTTCCTTATTTCAGATGTCTTAATCAAATATACCAGCAAGATCAATATACCAGCAGCCATGTTACTGCCAAACCCAGTTCTGTCAGTTAGCTACAAACACAAGGTAACAAGACGACGTAACAGATCAATGTCCGAGCAAACATGCTACTATTAGCAAACATGCCTTTAGCAAATACTGTCAGCTATCATGCTACAAACAAACGAACGCTAAGAAGCCAACATTGCAAGCCAACACTGTAGTGTGAAGCAATCACCAGTGCGACTTTTTGTGTGTGCCTGACATTTCCATAGCCTTGTTTTCCAGCAACTCTGTCCAACTCAGTATACCTAGGCATTTTCCTTTCATATGTCTCATCCACTGTGTCCTCCCCCCTGGCACTGTAAGCATAACAAAATACACTATCCGCTCTCAGCACAACACCATGTCTGGCCTTAAGTTTGTGCTCATTATTTCCTGTGGGATTATCAACTTTTTCCAAAGTCTACTGCCTTCTTCCTTCTTCTTCCTCTCTACACTTTCCCGCTTTATCCACTCAGCCAACCTTAACACACTTTGCTCTTCCTCCTGGTGATGTATGTGCTCCACAACCTTTCAAATCTTTCTTTTCCATAATGATGCAAACTTCTCTGGGAAGGACCAGAAGCCTGAAAAGACTTGCAGAGGCATACCTTGATTCCAGCGCTTCTGCATTTGCCGACAGCATCGGGCACGGCGGCACGGGGAGGGTCGATCATGGACATGAGGCCGACGAAGCACAGGTTCTCAGTGGGGAAGTTCACCTCCTCTGTGTCGAAAGCAAAGCCCTCGGCAAACTGGTCGTCGGGGAGGTTAAAATGGCAGAAACCTGGATATGGAGACAAAAAGTTAATGTGAAGCTTTTCAAACAAGAACATTTTTAGCATTAATAATGTTATAATGGTAGAATAACCACGTTCAAGTGTCTTTTTAACATTTGTCACATATTATCCCATTGCTCAGAATCTAGACTTGTGTGTACTGAGCCCTTTGGGGTTTGGCTGATGCATTCCTTTGTCCAATCAAGTCCAAATATTAGGATTTAGCCCCGGCATTAGGCTGGACATTACCCAGCACTCTCTCTCCAAGCCCTCCCAGCTCAACGTAGGCGTTCTGGAAGGCGTCTTTCAGCTCGTCGTCCAGAGGCTGCTCTTTGCCCTGGATCAAGATGGAGGAGCAGCGGTCCAGAATCCTCTCTGGGGCGCCCTTCATCACCAGCAGATGCTTGGACTCTCCGGGAGTTGTGTTCTTATGGACTGAGAGCTGTGAGACGAAAGGTGGGCGGAAGGCAAGGTTTTAAACACACTGACATTTTCTTTACAGGAACAAAAACAAAAATATGTAAGACTTTGATCTGTTACCTGGTACTTGTTGGTGGAGTTGAAAGGGATCTCAGCAATCTTGAAGTATTTTTCTCTCATGTCTTTGACGGATCCGCAGCACAACTCTATACACTTAAGCAGGGCAGACTCTGAGGCGTCACCAGCTACATCTCTCTGTTCAGTACAACAAAGTAGGGTTGGGTTGGATCAATGTGTTTGACAAAAATCATACATCATCATTAATGTCCTGCTAAAACCTAGCACTCATTTTCATCTATTTTTTTATTGTTCTTGACAACTGACATTATTTGCTAAGTTAAGAAAAATGACCCATTTACTCAGAATCAAGCCAGACCTTTGACAATTCATTTAGTCAAATGGAAGATCTTTTTTTTTCTCATTTCCTCAAGAGTTGACATTTTGGAGAAAAGTTTTCCGCTGGACACTCAAAATAAAAGTTCTTTCATTGAAGGTTTAATGAGATTGACTAAGACTATCTGTCATGAAAGTTGTGTAAGTTTTTACAGAGGTACTGTGGAAGGTACTTTGAGGGCTCACAAACTATAACTTTCTGTGAAAGAAGAATGAAGTTTGGGTAAATGTACCAAGGCAAACATATATATACAGTACAACAATACAATATTTGGATCAGTTTGAAGAAAAGTGAAGCAAATTATTAACGTTATCTGAAATAGATATGTAGCATTTTGGAATTAAATCCTTCAATTGGATTACTGCTACGACATTTCTCTAAAAAGCAAAAAGCTAATACACTTGCCTACTATCGTTTAAAAAAATCATTGGGTCTGTCTGTCCACTTTTTGTTTAGGCTATATACTGTGTGTATATTAGTGATAAACTTTCTATTATATTTTGTGTTTTATTTCCAAGACTTATAGAGCAACTTGGCAACTGTTTCATGCCAAGATCAATCACTTGGTACATAGTAATTGCATCTCGTCATTCAACTATACAATAAATCAATTAAGGTATAATATACCTTAGAAGAAAGAAAGACAAATACTTCCAAGCGGTAATAAGGGTAAGTTATACCCTTGGCTTGGCACATAGCGTGCTCCTTTACAACCAGGGTTAACAGAAAGCCAGAGCTTCCATACGTGTCAAGGTTATTGATATCTTCTTCCAGTGGTGAATTATTCAGAGCCTTTTGTTGAGCTCTCAATAGGTGGACTAGAGCAAAGCCATTGGTAATCAGAAGTTTTAATGGAGGGTATTATGTGCAAGACAGACAGGCACCTTCAGGATAGGAACGTTGCCCTGCTCCGCCAGGAAGAC
>CABFOQ010023894.1:0-10668 GCA_900660455.1 Gephyroberyx darwinii
GTGACTGTCGCCGTGCTCCTGAATCTGCAGCCATAGCGGAAGCCTTGACGCTCCTTCCAGGTCTCGCCCCTCAGAGGGGTTTCGTCTCATAACGTCACTCGTCGATCCTGTAATTTCTCAATAATTTGATGCCTGAGGTGAGAGCGTACGAAGCCCCACGTGATCATGTTGCCTGTCATATGAAAGGGCAGGCTGTTTGCAAAGCAAGTGAATCCTAAAGCTGGGATGTTTAACAGAATCTGAAGCAGCCTGACGAAGTCTGCGTTAACTCGGCTCTACCTTGTGTAGAGTCACGCCATGTGTCATGTTGTCATGTTTACATTCACTGATCTACTATTTTTGTTAGGAATTAAGGAAATAACACTACGACTACTGACTCTGTTAGGTGTTCGAAACTTGGTGGCCAAATATTTGCCTATTGCCAAGAGACGGGCTTGTTCTCGTTGCTCATCGCGAGACGACCGCAGAATGAGTTTGACTATGATTCATCTCGGGGGAACTTAAGGCACAAACTCTTTGTATGAACACTGACATTCACACACCATTCGATATCTAACTGCACTTTCTATTGAGGCAACTCGCCAAATTACCACATATCTGTCACACCGGGGTCAAATGGTCTAAATCAAATCAAATAAAGCATCAGTTTTTAGTGTTTGTTTGCGCTGAGTTGGAGTGCCAGGCGGGTGGAGTTCATACGGGACAATACAAGATGAAACAAATACAAGAACGTATTCTGACGTTCTTCTTCTTCTGTTAGAGACAACTCACCGGAAAGGGTCTGAATTGTGCTAATGCAGCTAACCCCACCCGCCTGGCCCTCCCTGTGACATAAAACAAACACAATTTGCGAATACTGTTTGACCCAGGTTTGATGTCCGTGAAGCATGAAGGACCATACATAATATTTTATTTATGACCATCGCAAATATTTTGTATACTTTGTTAAATTTATTTATCTATTTTTAAGCATTTGAAAATCAGAATGTTCTGCTTTGAGAAATGAAACTTATGATTTTGGTTCAAACGAAGCATGATATGGATATGCGCCATGTACATAGATTTTGGCTTTGCTTTGATTTATCTGAGATGAGGATGGCAGCATGCAGGCAGACGTTTTAAACCCACTCTGATAACAAGTTACACCGTGAGCCAGAAAACATTCAAACTTGTCACAAATTATTTTTGCAGTTTTTATTTTTTACATCATTTTGTTGTGATACCTTTTTTTTTTTTTTTTTTTTTTTACCGTAAAGCATTGCTGTTAGATTTCCTCATGGTGTGTTTGTGTGCCTCCCTAGGTCTGACCGTGACTACCTTTAGGAGGCCAACACGCAGGCCGGCAAACTAACTTCTTTGTAGACTTCAGTTTCAGTTTGACAAACATTTCTAGAGGCAGAGGTGGTCTGGAGGCCGACATAACGTCATTGGTTGAGTTAAACCTCGATGGGAAGCACAGTTTTTCAGACAGAGTTAGCTAAAAAAATGGTCAAAACTTTGGTCAAAAAAATGGCAATGTCTTTCTTAGTTCATTCATGATCGCAGCAGGTCGGCTAGGCTAACAGGCTAACCTAGATAACTTAATATGGCTGGATTGCATTTCTAGTTCAGGTTCAGTTACTTTGTCAGGACTGTGGTTCTTTGGCTCCGCCCACCGAGGCTTAACTCAACCAATGAGATTATTTCTGCCTCCAGAGAAATGGCTGTAGAACTAAAACAACAATCTGTCATTTTTATGTCCCCGGCCACAGTGGTTGGTTCATCCCACAATTCACCAGCCGACTAGATCACTAGAATAGGATGGTGGGTTACTGGTACAGTAGACTACTGGTGTTTGGTTGGCGGCTGGTGGCCATTCCCCACCCTGCTTGTGTCATCCTAATTCCTTTAGGCCAGATGAAGTCTGTGTTCTTAGTTACGCCTGTCTTTGTTCACATGTCTTACTGTTACATGTCATAGAAATGAAGTGATACCTCCTTCCTGTGAAGCAGCCTAGCCCTACCAGGTCATGTGCCATATCTGAGTGACATAGATGTGTGCTCTTAACTTTCCATAGAGATCCTTTGATAGGGAAGGAACCACCATCCTGTATCCTCCATATTGCCTTGGACCAGGACTCAATTCCCTTTCACTTCACTCACTGCAAAATGAGGAGTTCTATTGCGAATTGCTCTGTGTCCATTTTAGGGGGAAAACTGAGATTGTTGTCATTACCTGAAGTCTATCATTCAGTGTCTCTAAAATATAGCGCACCAAATTGTATGTGTTCGCTTTTTGTCCATCATGTTAATTCACTACATTTATTTACCTGCTGTGTTTGGAAAATATAATATTATTTTATAATTTTGTGTTATCAATTATTTTGTAAGACTATGTTCCACTTTTATTTTTTATTTTATTTTTTAAAATGGTGTTTAGCTAATTTTGGAAAGAAACTACTACAAATGTAAACTGAAACTGCAGTTGACGTAGTTATGATCAAAACCGATTGTGAGGAAAATCTTCTTCCTTAAATGACTGAAATGAAAGTGAATGAACCCTGTCGTGCACAAGAGGACACTGTATTTTTTCTGTCATGTTCACCCTTTCTACCCTTGGTGTACCGTTACCTTTTGGATGATGTGGTGCTTTACCTTGGTAAATCTTTGGTTTTTCATTAAAATTTATCTCTGCACCTCCCTTTCCATGGTCTCCAGTGATTCATAGAAAAATACCTGAATCTACGAGGAGTCTTTCCACGCTCAGCGCTGTGGTGTTCCTCACTGTGGTGTTCCTCACTGTGGTGTTCTTCACTGTGGTGTTCCTCACTGTGGTGTTCCTCACTGTAGTGTTCCTCACTGTGGTGTTCTTCACTGTGGTGTTCTTCACTGTGGTGTTCCTCACTGTGGTGTTCCTCACTGTAGTGTTCTTCACTGTGGTGTTCTTCACTGTGGTGTTCCTCACTGTGGTGTTCCTCACTGTGGTGTTCCTCACTGTGGTGTTCTTCACTGTGGTGTTCTTCACTGTGGTGTTCTGCACTGTGGTGTTCCTCACTGTGGTGTTCCTCACTGTGACGTTCCTCACTGCTCTTCCCAGAGATCACCTGTCAGTCAAACAGTGTGTCCAGTACTGTGACGTCTTTCTCCTTGGGTTTTCTGTTGATGATATTTAATATTTTGATGTTTAAAAACGCTACAAGTAGCACCTTTAATGAACCATAACTAGTGAACCATCACGGTTTTCAAAGTGCAACAAGTGTTCCAAGTGAACTTCCAATCCAGACTAAACTGTTCACAATATACACATGTATACACATAAACACATACATGCATATACACTAGTAAAGTACACAAACACACATACACATATACATGTAACATACATACATACAGTACTGTGCAAATGGCACATGTAAAAAATAATCTTTAAAGCAAAGATGCTTTAAAAATAATGAAATGAAAACTTTCTAAATATCAAACATGTTTGTGTAAAGAGCAGTAATGTAAAACACTAATGCAGAAAACAAACCAAAAAAAAGACCAAATTTATATTAAAAAACCTTGACTCTTAAAAAAGACTTTAGCACAGTACTGTACACACACATACTCATATTATATTGATTTATTAGTATCATAGTTTTCTAAATGTAATGATGATGTCAGTCGTCATTAACTCATTATAGTAATAAGACATGTCATTAGCGTCCTAACGAGACTGCACGAGACTCGGTGCGACGTTTCTCCTGTCAAATTGACCACGTGGTGTCAACTTGTTCAAATAGGATGGACTGTGGTTGGTCTGCGCCTTCCCCGCAAGGCACGCCGTCCGGTGTGGTAGGACCAATAAATGAAGGACCTCTGGGATTATTTTTTTTCCTGTTAATTTAACGCTTTAACTAACAAGACTACAGACGTCGCTTTTGCACGAGAGTTTACTAGGACATCCAAGCCGCATTTTTGGTGGAGAGGAAGACCAAACAGGTAAATCATTTCGGAGCTGCAACTGGTTTTTGGAAAGATTCAAACTTTAGCTTTATTAGATAATCTTGTTTGTTCCTGTAATGCGCCTTTACCTGCAGGCAGGCACCTCACCTGGTCGAGCTTCCCTTCATGAGCTAAAGTAATCCTGTAATACATTTTATAAATGTACTATAGAAACATCACAGAAAAAACTTTTACATTTCATGCAGATACTGAAGGTCAGAAATTAAACCACACAAATGATACACCATAAAATAATAAGGACACTATAGACTCACTATTGAGCATCACAGACACTAGTAATATTATAGTGATACCATAGGAGTTAAAAAGTCACTATAGACTCACTATTGAGCATCACACACACTAGTAATATTATAGTGATACCATAGGAGTTAAAAAGTCACTATAGACTCACTATTGAGCATCACAGGTAATAATTTCAGTCGCTGTAGGAATATTAGTGACTTTTCTTAAAGGTTGATTTTGTAAAGGCTGTGAGAAACTGGGAAACTTGTTGTGAAACTCTGTTGGTTCCTCTGTGATTATTGATTTAATCACTGAGAAACAAGTTGCTATTGTCAGAAAAACATTAGATGTTTGACCCCGGGTGAGCCTTGCCCACCTACACTGCCTAAACATTTGTCCGGTGTATCAGCAGAGCTAACGGGCCCGATCCTCCCGGTCATCAGTCACCTGTCTAGGTCTCAGGACTACAATGAACATTCAGTCTGCCATCAACAAAGAGGTTTTCATCCCTCGTGATGAGCGGATGCTGGTGGCAGTGGAGGTGCGGAGGAGGAAGAGGAAGAGGCTGTCCTTCCTGCCTACTGGAGGCCAAAGGGACTATGCGACATTCATATGTCTCTCAGGTAAAATGGATTTGTTAAGCTTTTTGTTTAGATCTGCTGAGCGTGCATGCTCTTTTTCAGAAACACCCTGGTCACATACAGTTACACATGTAATAATAATAATAATAACAATAATAACAACAACAATAATAATAGCAACAACAATAACAACAACAACAACAAAATAGTAATAATAACAACAACAATAATGATATTATTAATAATAATAATAATAATAATAATAATAATAATAATAAACTTTATATAGCACCTTTCATACAAAAACATGCAGCTCAAAGTGCTTTACATTAAAAGGAAAAATTAAAATTAATAATAATTAAAAGGAGAGATAGGAAAATAAAAGTCCAATTATAAAAATGGAGAGGAAAGAAAAGCAACAACAAAACTTAAAATTCAGCATTTTGAAACAAAGTACTTTTCATTAAGAAAATATACAGTCAAATGTTAAAAGTGTATTTAAAAAGTTAATTAAAAAATTAAAAGCTTGTATAGATGTGAGAGCTGCCCAACCACAGCCCTCCACTCTACTGAGCAGCTCCACTACAGCCGGTTGGGTTTAAAGGGGCAATAAGTACGATTTTTAGTGCCCCGTTGCACAAAATGACCGTAATATATCTGCAGGGGTTTATTGGGCTATTGATCAATACCATTGACTAATCGATTACTTGGCCAGGTGCTGAGATTTCTGGCTTTAGTCTGGCTTTAGGCTGAACAAACACCATTTCTTATTCATCACCTAAATGTTTAAGTTGAATTGATTTCTTGACTCTGCCAACACTTACAGGATTTAAAATCACGTCTCTATCTCCGTTAGTTTATGGCTAACAAACGATAATGGTGGAAATCCCAGATCCAAAACCTAATCTGGATTAGTTTCATGGAAATCCAGTCAAAGTGTAAGTAAGTAAGTAAACTTTATTTATAAAGCGCCTTTGGAAGAGTTACAAGGTGCTGTACAATGAAAACATTAAAAAATGGAGGTGATGGTTTGCTCGAGGGTATTGCAGTAGTTTCCCTGGCCAGATTCACCCAGCCTGTCTGGGGGTTCAAACCTGCAACCTCTCAGCCACAATCCAATTTCTCTACACTTTTTTTAGACATTTTCCTCCATCCGTTTTCGAGTCAGCGGTTTCTTCCGGCAGGCTTCACCCAGTGGCCCGTCCTGAACAGAAGCATTGTTCGGCGGTGCATCACAGGAGCCGTTGTTTACAGGGCTGGCAGAGCTGCAGGGCGTCTGAGATCACCGTCTCACACTGTCAGGGGCTGAGGAACCGAAACCACTGGATATGGATCCTATAGCTGCATGGGCTCAACCACATGTCAGGGTGGCGGGGTAGAGAGTAACAGGAAGGTCACAGGTTTGAACCCAGCGGCAAACCTGTCCGTCAACCCGTCCATGTGTCCTTTCCAATTCCAAACCAAGGAGAATTTAAACCTAATGATAACCAACAAAACCACAGTTACAACAATAAAACGATTGATTGATTTGGGGAGTTCCTAGTTTTGTTTTTTAAATTTTGTCTCCATCTCCATTTATTTGTATGAAAATGTTACAGATTATTACTTTAACTAATTCAGTATTAGAAGCCCAGAGAAAATATTCATTATTTCTTAAGAAACTATTTCATTTCAAACTTACAAACATCGTCTAAACTGTTCACATCCATCATAAATCATCTTCCCTGGATAAATTAAAGTCAAAATAAGTAAATAATCACAATAGAACTGTACTGTAGGCAGTAGGGCAGTCCCACTGGTTCTGTGTATGAATGCAGGCATTTGATAGCAACCCCATGGTAACATCAGGGGGCCTCAGAGGAGGGCCCAATGCTGGGGAAGCCCTGATCTTATCGTATCCCGCCTCTTCATCTCTCCAGTGACCAATAAGAGGCCTCCTCAGCTCCTCATTACGAAGGTCAAGCAATTTGGTGGCTCCTCCTCCTTCACCAGGAGGTCCCAGTGGACGGTGGAGCAGCTCCGACAGGTCAACGGCATCAACCCCAATAAGGTCAGCGGCACTCTGTGGAAAGAAAACAAAGACTCTGTTATTTGTTTAACTTTAACTTTTGCTTACATCAGATTTCAAGTGCTCGGAGGGGGGGGTATCGGTGAGTGAAACTACGTTAACTCCATCTCTTAACACCAAAGTGATGTGGTAGCGGAGTGGTGTTGCAACTAAGAGAATCACTGAACACGATATTTAATTCCTGCGTTCACTTCAGTTAGAAAATCACCGAGCTACTTCCTGGTCAGTGAACGCACCGCACACCAACCTAGAGCTGCTCATGCTGGCGTGGCTTCTACTATACTGCCTGGTGTCAGTGTATCATTTTCTCAAACCCACATTGTTTTCATTTTCTTAAGCACTGGGAAAAAATGTACAGTGTAATATCATGACTCAACTCCCCACCATGTCACCATGTCGCTGCTCCTCTTCCAGGACTGCCCAGAGTTCGACCTGGTGTTTGACAATGCCTTGGACCAGTGGGTGGCCAGCTCAGCGCCAGAGAAGTGCATCTTTGTCCAGATCCTGTACCACGCCTGCCAGACCTACTGGGAGGGGAAGGCGGGGAAACTGGGCAAGGTGGGCAGACAGAGGAGAATGAGCCTGGACGCCCGTGAGATCCAGGCCGGCCCCAGTGACCCACCGGGCCCCAGGTCAAGAAGCCTGCAGGCCAGACGGAAGAGCCACGTTCCTCCCAGACAAGCAGAGTTCGTCAACTGTCAGGCCAAACTGACAGGAGGTACTGTACTGGGGGGGTTTGAGGTTTCTGACTCTGGAAATCATCTAGTTCATACCTGATTAGTTGCTCCTTGTCGTCCTTCTGCCAGAGGCCTGCACCATGAATCTGGTCATCTACCGCTGCAAAGCCTTCTTCAATCGTATGAAGAATATGATGGTTGCAAAGCAACGTCGCTCACAGGGTCGAGGTAAGGCAACTAGTGATGAGTTTTAGACCATGGTAGACAAAAATAACACTTTTAGAGGCTTTGTCCTTCATATTTTAGAGATATTGATGGATGAGCTTTCGGGAATACAGTTTTTCCAAAATGGTTAGATAGCAGGTTGACAGGGGACACCAGAGTGCATCCTTGCTTTATGCTTCTCTAAAGTCTGTTTGCAAAAAGGGGGCTCATTGGAGTCAAGGTAAAGGAAGCCAAGGCAGTCTTTTTGTGTGTTCAAAAGTTTAAAAAGCCTTTATTTCGCTGCCCTACATGTTTTCCCAGTTGAAGGCACCGATGCTGAAACATGTAGGTAGCCATAGAAATATAAAGCCTTTTTTAACTTGTGCAGACAAGAGTGCCGTGGCTCTCTTTGTAATGGATATATAGCATTTTTAAATTCACTTCCGGTCCCAAGTTGCCCCGCCCCCTCCGCCTCATTTATAATGGCATGTCTCCTCAACTCATATTATCCCAGCTCCTCTCTCTCTGGCTCATTCTCACTTCAGCAGCTCTGGTTTGGGTGTTTGTCTATTGTCCTCGGCTGTGCTACACCTCTCTGCTGCAGCGGAGAATGGCTCCTCTATGATGTGGCCGCCAGATGAGAGGAGACTTTGTTTTTATCGGGGGGGTTGATACAATAGCTGGCCTTCAGCAGGCCTGGGGCGCTGAGACTGAGGAGCAGCGCGGTGCACCATTGAACCCGCTGACAGGGCGATGGTAATGTGTGGGAGAGGTGCCAGGCTGCAGCACGGCACCGAGGCACAAATCAACAGCAGTAACCTCAGCCGACCTGTGGAAGTTAGTGTTAGTAATAAAACAGTTTGATTGATTCACCGGGGAAATTCTCTTTAAACACCCCCCCCCACTGACAGGAAGACTCAGTGTCTTGCTCAAGGGCATGTTAGAAGGGCAGGTGCATGCCGACCCTGGGGTTTGAACCTGCGTCCGCCCTGCTGGGGGGATAATGCGTCCTGTTAAGCCTGTTGAATACTTCTGAAATATATTTAAAGCTGCACGTTGGCGGCCCAGGACCTTTGTTGCTGCCTAGTGCAGCTTTAAACTAAAATCTGTTAATATACAGTATTTTGTTGTATCTTCCACTTGGTGGATTTTGTGCCTTACAGTACCATTAGTGCCGGTGGGAAGTGAACCCCTTATAGTCGTGGTTTTGGTGCCATGCTCTACCTGAGGAGCTGCAAGATGTGGGATTAAATGATGACTCCATTTTTTTCCATTCATTTTATAAAAATGTGACCCGCTAATGTTGAAGCTCACACCAGGACAGAAGACAGAATGATGTATTTTCTTTGTATTGACTCTCGCTCTGCTGAATGAACTCTTTACAGCCTCTCTCCCCCTTTGTATGGATAGGTCAGCCTGGGCAGCGCCCCCCAGGGGGCACTATGGGTAGTGTAGTCCTGGCTCTGGGGGAGCGTGGAGAGAGACTGACCCGTGCTGAGGACAAGACTGTTGAACTGATGCACAAAGCCCAGCAGCTTGCAGACACCACTCACAAGGTATCTGTGATACTTTTACTTTTAATTTAAAGTAACTTGTTAGAGTACTTCAAAAACATGCCATGCTGTTGTTTAACAGTAAGCCAATCTCAATATCAGGCATACATACGTTGTGTTTTTTCACTTAGCAGCACGCTGTCTTTTTTATTTGCACTAACAAAGAAGAAACAATATGAAAGAAAAACATATACATTTTAAAATATCTCTCTCTCATCTTCATAGTAAGTCTAGTGCTGATAGAAGTCATCATCCTCATTCCTGCTCCTGCAGCCGACCAATTACCAGCTGAAAAAAAGAGCTCAACTTTTTTCCTCCCTGCATAACTCTTCCTGGGGAGGAGCGAAGGACTGTAACGTTAAATCTTCTCACCTGGTTGCAGTTCCAAAATATCAATTATCTTTATAATTTCCTATAATTATTTGAGTCATTCTATAATTACGGGTACATTTAAGATTAAAAATAACTGCAGAGATCAAATGGCAGTAATAGTCCCTGTAATATCCTCTTTAAATGAGTAAAATTCACTAATTGCCAAGCTGAAGCTCTAAGGGCCTTTTAAACATTTAAACATCGTCAGCTCGGTTACAGACAAACGTGCAAAAACTGAAAATGTAGAGATTCAAAACATTTTTTCTACGAGATGAATGATGGAACTGGTTGACTTTTCATGTTGAAAGAAAGCATGAATGAAATGTGCCCCTACTGCTTGTTTATATAGGGGCTGGATGGTGCTTTTTCCCATGTTGTACGACTAACACTGGTGTTAGCTGAACAAAAGGTACTTTATTTGCACCGTGTAAAAGCACCAATGGAGAATGAGCTCATTCACTCTCAGTCAGCTTGTGGGACAGGCCTTTATTAATCTCAGTCTTCAAGAAAACCCAATTAGTCAGATCCATTTTAGTGCGGACACATCCCCACGCCATAAAACCGACATTTATGGTGATTGAACGAGAGCAATTTGACTGTGAAGATGAACCTGATTGGATTACGTGGAGACTCTTTGATTATCAAACCCTAAATATGTCCACATTGGGGAAGGACAGAAGAAGCCCTTGAAGGAACGATCACATGGAGACTTTTAAAACCTGAAACCACTTTCCTTATAGAAAAGAAGTTTATGTGAATTACTGAATGACTTGCTTTGCATTTTATGTGTCACGTTTCATCTCTTTCTTGTTGTGTTTTACTCACTTTTGAGATAGTGAGTTGTAGCACAGTGAGACTTTCTGTTAATAAAAGAGTATTTATATATAAAATTATGGATGAAGATAATAATAATAAAATAATTACACAATAAAACAATAATAATAAAATAATAATAATAATAAAACCAATCATAAAAACAATAAAATCATAAAATAATAAAATAGT
>CABFOQ010023895.1:4994-19058 GCA_900660455.1 Gephyroberyx darwinii
TCCACGGCGCCGTTTGCTGTGATGTGAACGGGGAGGCTGCCCGGCCTGTCTGCTCGGTTGCTGCTCCTCTCGGGTACGCCGACGTCTGCTGCAGTGGCTGCAGGCTGTCCGCTACCACTGCTGGAAACACTCTCTCTCGCGCTCTCTCTCTCTTAAAGCGACAGAGACGTTGTTAACCGGGTTAAATTGGGTCCACATAGCTTCTGCCTCAGATTGCTCCTCCCATCCAGAGTGGAGACTGTCATGGTCCAATTAGCTCAATTAATTAGGGGGTAGTGTGAAAGCAACACAAGACAGCCCAGTATAAAGTGTTCACTGACAGACTTCAGCATTCAACTGTAGCTACAAATCAGGGTATCAAACACAGTGATGATGGAAATAATGTTGTGCCTCAGAGGACACAGTAGATCTATTTATGCTCCAACATAGTAAACACATGATGGTACCTTGTTGCTTTACTTGTTTGATCTGATTTCATACTTGCCTCCCCGTTGGCTATGTAGCATCTAGAGGTATATACAAGTGCTTCTGTTTGACTGCCCCATTTCTGTGATCCACTTACTAATTCAGACACAAGCAGGTGATATTGTGAAAGCTGGGCCATATAAGACAGCCATGAGAGCTTGTGGCATCAGTAAAGCATAAAATCTGATTTAAATCATACTATACACATCTGTAACAATTTCATTAAATGGACTTTGAAGCATTCAGTTAAGGACAAGTCAGCTAACTGAGTCTTTTGCATGTGAAGTAAACACTAAGCAAACAGTAGTTTTTGTAAACTTTATTTTGAAAAATCAAACAGACTGCTAAGATCAATATATATATATTGATACAACATTATCGGCCAGTAGTTCTGTTCAGCTGGAATCGTACGTCTTGTACATTGTTGTTGGAAGTAAGCAATTCACTCAGACCCTGGGACAGAGAGGTGACCAAACCAATTAAAAAACTGTCAAAACCTGTCCTCTCTGAAGCGTTCGATCAAACCATCGTAATTACCTTCTGGTGTATAAAAAGAAGAGAACACACTTTTGAAGTTCTTACTTTAAAAGTGAAAATAAGAAAACTAAAAATACAAAACTTTGGTCTGCTTCCCTCCACTGGCTGCTTCGCAAATCCATTTCAGCCTCAGAGGGCAGAAGGAATCAGTTGTTAAAACTCCTCCACAACAACAAAAAAAAAAAACATACAAAAACAGGTTAACCTCTCTCCTACTGAAGGAAAATAATATTGACGTCATCAGAATAGGAAAGTTAGCCCAGTGCTCACATTTTGTCAGACACTTACACCGTAGCTGATCTGGTTTGCTCCGAAGGCACGTCAGCTTTTACCTCCTTTAGTCTCATGTCTTACATATACAATGAAAACAACAGAACAAACACACTGACCTTAAATACAGAGTTAATCAAAAAATAATTAGAAAACAACTAGACGTGTTTGAGCATATTGTGTGTAACAGTGATGAAGAACTTCCCTCATCAAAGTGTTGACAATCCCTCCCCATCTAACCCCACCCCACCTCAAATGTGTGAGCCGTAATTTCTCACCTTTTCCCCAATGCCAGACCTTCACTGCCCCGAAAAACCCTACACTCTATCACTGCAGCTTGTATGTATGGATGTGTGTATGTAGTGTGTGTGTGTGTGTGTGTGTGTGTGTGTGTGTGAGAGGAGTGGTCTTGAGAGGCTGGTCGCCTTGGGACAGTGGTAAGCGAGGAGAACTAAGGGCGTGCTAGTTTAGGTTCGTGGGCCCTCAGTGTCCCAACAGCATCCTTCACCGCATGATAGATGATGTTCTTCACCTGGGGAAAATGGTGGGAAACCTCCATCAGAATGACAAGAAATGGAAATGTGGCAGACCCTTAATGTGAGCTGTTGCATACTGCCCAGGATCAACACGAAACAAAAGGGATTTATCTCCAATAAGTTGAATGCAGTACTATTGTACACTGACCTGTAGCTTGTCCTCATGGTTGGAGTGCGTGGTGGAGAGGTGTCTGAACTCCTGGGTCAGTCTGAAACAGTGCTTCACATGCTCTGGGGACACAAAGTCCTCTGCCACCTTGATACAGCTGTACAGGTTGTGGACCTGTGGGTACAAGAGGGGAAAGGAGAGTGAAAAAACAAAAAGGTGAAAGGAAGAATGACTGACATGGATCTTGGGGCATTTCTGCAAAGGAGACGGGTCAGGTTAATACTGTTCTCTTAAAATAACGCGACATGTCTGACCTGGTGTGGAGCCCCGGCGGGGATAAAGACAGCGTCTCCTAAGAACTGTACAATGGCCCAGCCCTGGACGCTATATTCTTCATAGAGCCTGCGGCGGAGCGTCTGGTCCAGGTACCAGCTCTGGTCATGGATGGGGTCGTGGTCTGGAGGGTTCTCCTGACCCTGCTCCTCTCCCACCTGACACAGATGCCAATCATCAATTTGAATCACACAAAGATCTAGGATTGTTGTCGGCCAACCAGCAAATCATAGCATAGTATAATACAGAAGGATGCAGGGGAGGGTGAACCTACCTAGCCTCAGTTTACCGACATATTACTGACAAATCTTTGACATAAATCCATAGCATGTAAGGAGTATCAAACCGATGTAGATTATTATATGAAGATGCAGTCTTTTAACGGGTACGTAACGCTTATCTGAAAGTATAAATGAAGTGAAGCCATGCTAGGCTAATTCAGCCAGACAACTCCAGCGGTGTGTCTTCGGGTCAGCTGATGTGTCAGCTGATGTGTCAGCTGAGCTGGCGTACTGCAGAGGACGCCAAACTCACGTGCTCACTCTCTGCCTCTGGCACTGTTGCAGCCTGTGCATCTGATACCCCACCACCACCCCAGCATACACCTGTGGGCTCTGTTTCTTCATTGGAGATCAGGCTTCATTCATTGTAATTGATCTGTCCCTGCTCTCACTTTTAGCTGGCTTTAAATGATGCCTCACAGGGAGAGATATGAAATCGACTGCCTGCTGACCTTGCGGAGCAGTTCTCTGATCTTCTCAGCATCCTTGGCAGCGTAGATGTGCCAAAGCGCTCCAGGTTTCTCCTTTGCCTCGTACACCCTCCTCTTTGTCATGTCGTCCACGTCGCCCTCCTCAATGGTGATCGTGACCTCTGGAGGACCCCACACACAAATAAACACACACACACAAACACACACAATCGAAGGGTCACTGATGAAGGCATTCCACAGTGATGTCTCTTCTTCATCTTCTGGCCTACGTTAGCTATAGTAGCTATGGGCATCGAATTTTTGACATTACCAGAACACTAGAGCGTCTTTGCATTTGGACCCTATTTTGACACCTCTGACACCCTGTAACATGACTCAATCCTGGGGCTGAGTCATCTTGGGTGGCCATGTTAAAACTGCATTCCTTAGCATACATAGTGAAATCCATGGAGCATCCCTAGACAAATCATTTAACGTATATCCATCATACTGTTTGAGAGGACGCGTATAGATAACAGGACAAGTTACAGACTAGACAATCACATGTACTGTCACAACACTCACATCCACAGTTTAGGATTGGTGGTACAGAGTCAACGCTACTGCCAGCCAATACAACCACTCAGTTTAGTACCGATTAATCAAAGCCCTTCAAGAAGAAACAGACAGATCCAGGTAGAATGTCTTTACTGTGGTGGGTCAGTTTGGACCTATGGCTTCCACCAGCGCATTATTCACAATTTTGCCTCTCAGAGAAATGATCCCAAAAGAGCCATAAGTCAAGTTGCCTGAGTGAATTGTTACATGCGTGTCTGTTCATGTTACCGTGTGTGCAACATCTCTCTATTCTCTCCTGACTAGAAGAGAGACCAGTGAATGGGAAAAGTACAAGTACTTGCGAGTGAGAGGGAATAGGGATGCCAATACTAGATGCCCTTCATTCATAGCTTATCTCCCACAAAGTAAGGACCAGAGCACCAAAACTGAACAGGAAAAACTCCCAGGGCAGGGTTCAACCATGAACTCTACAGAGAGGGGGAAAGTTTGGGTTTCCAAAGGGGATTAAAAGAGATTTTGATGCCATCGGGAATTCTTTCAGGGGGTTAATAAAGGTTGCTTTTACACAGAAATGTAGAACACGGTCCCAAACATGCCACAGATGAATCACAGTGCTCTGGCCTCTACTGCACAGATATTAACAGAGGGATGGTGTGGAGGAGTGTAGATAGGGAGTTAGTCTAGAAGAAGGGCATGCTACAGAGGTGATACAATTGAAAGTCTACAGACCTTTGCGTCCATTGATATCTGCCTCTGTGAATGAGAAATTTAGCCACAATCAAAACGACTGAGAGCGATTGAAGGGTTTTTTCAGGGTCCTGCCCAAGCCAATGACGCGTATAAGATAGATGTATGGCACAAAGCTGAGAGAATATTCTGAAGGAGCCTTCAGGAGTATAGGAAGCTGAGACCAATGACCTAATGTGCTAAAATAGATATATTTAGACGTCAGTATTTAAACTGGTACAAAGTAGTTTATTTTTTTCATCTAGTATATCGTACATATATTTTTGATTTGGCATAGCAAATGTCAAGAAAATACAAATAACTGTATACTGCAATTCATGAAAATAATTACAATTTCTTTAATACAGAATACAATTATTCTGTGTGTGCCGTGTGGTAAGCAGTGATGTTCATAAGATGTAGTGATGTGGCAGCTCAGCCATCAGTGACAATAAGTGTAATGCCTAAAAGTACCTTGCTATAAATGTAAATGAGTGTGTATCTATATCTGTCCACTCACCCTGCTCAGGGTCTCCCTCTCCCTGAGGGATGCCTACGTAGACCATGACGTTGACGGCGTCAGACACATCCAGATGGAGGTTAGTGGTGCCCACCTTCCTGTCCTCTGACGAGGTGAGGCCTGAGGGAAGAAAAAGAGAGAGGGGAGGGGGCAGGGAGAGAGAGAGAGATTAGAGATATATAACTGAGGTGAGTGAGTGAGGAGGAAATATTTCTACAATCATTTTTCTCACCATAGGCATTGTACATCTTAGGCCCCAGGTCAGGACGCACAAAAAAGTTGGGCAAACGGGCGGCCAGGTTTAGACGGCCATCTCTCTTTGTGTACTCCGGCAAGGGGAGGTTTTCCATCAGATCATCAAACCTGGGACATAAAAACACGATCAGGTCATGTGATGGCTTTTCAATAATAGAGACAGATGTTGAAGAACAATGCTTGGTGGGGTGGGATGCAATGAAGAGGGTAACTGGGTTGGTGAGCAAGTGTGTGAGTGGCACCAGACGTAACAAGCCCCTGGGGTGCCTCACCGTGTGGGCATCATGTCCCTGAAGTCTTCCCCTGGAGGCCAATCCTTCAGTTTCAACACCATGGGCAGGCCATCATTATCCTGCAGTCGCTCTGCACTCACAGGTAAACACACACATCAGCCACTACTTGAACAGCATGGGAAAGAAACAGCTACAGAAATGAATGCAGAGGCACAAGAACAACACAAAGAAAAAAGAAGCGCATGACAGAGCAATACTTTGGTTACTCACTGGAGAGGACTTGGAAGCCGTCCCAGAAGTCTCGCACCTTCACGTCAGAGATGATGGCACAGTTTCTACAGTTAACTAGGTCTACATCCTGGTCTCCAAACTCCACACTGAAGGCATCTGGCTGCCACAAGTGACCTTTCAGGCGTTTATGTATCCCTGACACCAACACAGGCTGGATACAATGGAGAAGAGATTAGACAGATGAAAGACATATTCCAACATGTTTCTGTTGCAGATGCTCCTCACGTTATACACAACGTAGTTCTCTTACTTGTCCCTGCTTCCAACACTCTCTGAAGATCTTCCAGTTGTTGCTGTTGCTGGGATCCTGTAGGCAAAGGAGTCGCCCGTCACAGAGCCAGGAGTGGGAAGTGTGTGGGTCCAGAACACTGAGACCCATTACTCCGTCCCTGCGGCCCCCTAACACACCAAGCTCGCCACCCTCAGAGCCCCCGGTGCGACGGCCCTCTGCCTTCTTGGTCTCCACCACTGAGGCAATGATGTGATCCAGGAAGTTAGGAAGGCTGCCCTTCAGCTTGTCACCCTGAGACAAAAGAGGACTTTTGGGTTACAGAACTATGTAATCTGTGACGCTACATCCTAGTTTTAGTGAAGATGGGTACACTTGAACCCCTTATCATAATGGTATATGCATTAGAAAGATGTTTTTAGGTATACGTACGCCGGATGAGGTAAAGACGGAAGGGAAGGGTACCCCACTCTCTCCGGGACCCTGGGGGAGCCTGCCAGGGCCGGAGTTGAGCAGGTCGCGGAGACTGGAGCCCTCAGGTTTGGGTTGGGCCATGCTGGAGCCCAGCAACAGGCTGTTGAAGAGCTTGGGGCTGGAAGCAGAAGGCCTCGACAGGGAACTGAGCGAGTCCAGTCCGAAGGGTGGCCGACTGTCTCGACTCATCATGGAGCGAAGAGAACCAGATTCTGGAAGGAGGTGGCAAGAAGACAATGACGTTGGCTTTTGCTAGCAATTGAGATTACACAGATTAGTCCTCTATTCTTTCCAAATTACCTTTTGTGTCATCCTTGGCTTTTTGTGTGGCCAGGTCTGCCAGCCAGTGCAGGGCAGAGCTGTTACCCTCTCCTGAGGAGCGTGACTCCTTGGCAGAGGTCTGACTGAGGTTACTGGGGGCACTTGTACCACTGGCGGAGTTACTGGTACCCCCCACAGTCTCACCGCCCCCACCTTCTGACGACGTTGCTGTTTGTGTAGGTTCTGTTTTGATTGCTGGTGATTCTCCTTCCGGTTTGGGAGTGGTGCTGATACCGGAGGATGCTGCTCCGAGGCCACTACCACTGCTTGTTGTGGACTGCCGAGTAAAACACAACCAGACATTAGAGCCTACCAATCAAACACACTTTCCAAAGCAAGAACTGCTGGTGTAAGAAAAAGGATAACATAACAGCATAACAGTACCTGTGAAATCCCATTGGGGGCACTGGGGCGCACTAGAGGCTTGGTGTGTCGACTGGTACAGGGGCAATTGGCCTTAATACCCCACTTACCCCTCGCTGAGTGCACCATGTCCCCTATGTTGTAGAGGGCTTAAGGAGAGAGGTACATTCATTCATCAAAACTCAGAATTAACTGTAGCTAAGACTGTATTTAATATTTAGTCTTTTATCAGAAATGATCAGATTACAAATTTGGTCTTTATGTTCTGAGATGTGCGCTAGTGTGTGTGTAAAAGTCTGTATACACTCAGAAGAGTTTACCTGCCCCAGGTATAATCTGTGTTGGCATGAGATTCTGTGGCTCGTGAGGTTGGCCTTTGGCACACTTCAACCAAGAGAAGACCTCATCCTCTGGACCCTCATCTACATCTGGAGGAGAGAACGTATCGCATGATTGACCTTTGCAAATCCAACACACACACACACACACACACACAAGGGACTGGTCACCGGCCCGAATGTGGTCTGGAAGCTGCATTGTTCACCTTCATTGCGTATTGCATTTAAATAACATTGGATACCATTAGGTCCCATAGATACTTGGATAGGTGACAAGAAACAATCTAAAATGTAAAGCAGTTTTTTTATTAGTGTTTGGTTGTGGTTTTATATGGAATATGGAAGATCTGCCTAGACATAGCCTTAGAAGAAAAAAAAAGTGCATTTTTGGTGGTATTATTGTAAACTCAGAACCAGGAATGGCTGAGACTTGTGGCTAGAGCTCCAATGAGTGTCTGTGTTGAGAAGAAACAACCACAGGCAAGTATTTATACTCTAAAAAGTTTGTATTGGGCAAAAAAATACCTTCAATTACCACTGTGTTTGAGCTTCTGTAACACTTATTACTTACTAATTCTGACACTTGAAAAACAAACTACAAGGGCTTAGCAGTAACCATTTTATTTTGGGTATGTCACTTTAGGCCTTGTGTTCAGAAATGAGGAGTGAATAACAACAGCCTAGTAAATCTGAGTACAAATCACACACCCAATACTGTTAAGTAAACTAAACTCTAGAGTTATCCAAATGTCAGCACAGAGACTCACCCTCCCGAGGCCTGTTCCTGCGGAGCCTGTAGCAGTCCAGACACACTCCAAAGCCACATTTGCGACACACCCAGTGGATGTTGAACAGAGTGGTCTCACACACGTCACACATCTCCCTGATGCCTCGCACAGCACGTTTCCATGCCACTTTCTCTGAAGGACAAGCAAGAAGAGAGCATTACATGTAGTGTATTCACTACTGATGAATAGCACTGGGTTGACCACCTGTTTGTTTGAGGCAGAATCTAGGACGAAGGCACAAGAAAAGATAAAACAGACACCTCGAAAGCATGAAACATTTCCATTAGATCTAAAATGAAATGAAATCAAGTTAGTGTTGCTTGCTGAATGTTTTGTAGATGTGTGGGGGTGGGAGTCATTTTTGTTCTGAGGCCCATTCAGGATCAGTTCTTACATATTAATTTGCTTTTGAGGCAGGCTGAGCAATAAGGTCAGATGATGAATTTTCATTGTATTTACATTTATTAGCTGTGGGGGGCAGTTTCCCTACAGTGGGAGATTATTACTGAATGTAAAGAAAATACTGGCTGAAGTGAGATAATTTCTCTTTACACTTACGGTGAGGTTCCACCATCATCATGGCCTCCTTCTCAGACATGACCAACTGGCAAAACTGGTCTCCCACATTGGCCAGGATGTACTTGGATGTATCCAGGTCCAGGCCCTCCTGGACAGCTGGTGCAGGCAGCCACAGCCCCATGGCCATGGCATCGCTCTGCTGGGGGCTAAGGAAGCCCTCCACGCGCAGCACACCTTTACGGGTGAACGCCAGCCTGGCCATGCGTAAAAAAGGTTAGGTCAGTAGACTTTTTTTATTTTACTTTAATTTAACTGAAACTCAAAAGGATGCAAATCCAGCGATTGCATATGATATGGCCTTTCCTCTATGATGCACACACACACACAAAGCAAGACACTATTACACACACACACACACACACAAAGTGGCACAACGGCACATAAATGCAAACCTGCGAAAGTGGAAGAAACGACAGGCCACATTGGGGTCATCGTCATCATCAGTGTCTTCATCCCGGTATTTACGGTAACGTTCCAAACGGCATTCCCGGCACTTGTGCAAATGAGGGGCCACGTTGATGCAGGAGCCGTCCTGGAGGAAGGACTCGCCAGACTGCTTCAGACGACGCACCTTAGTCTGGTCCTTTAACACTGACTGGCCAACTGGAGGACAAACACCATAGTGTTACCTCCACTGGTGTGCTTGCACATGTCATCATAGAAGATTATGGGCTTGTCAAGAGTGTTGGAGGCTTACCTTTGAAGGGTTTGTTGCGTGGACGGCCCTTGGCAGCGCCTGGGACTTTAGTCTTCTGCAGCATGGCCCCATCCTTGGCAGTGCCTGGAAGTCCTCCTGGGACCTGCCCATGCTCTGGGTCCTCCTCATTCTCACTCAGGTCAGACAGGTCACTGTTGGTGCTGGAATCAGAGTCACGCTTGGATACCTGGCACCTTTCCTCCAGGGTAAACTTCTGGGTTTGGCTCTGATCAAAGGACACGGGGACATCTTCTGTTTCACCAGGGCCAGTACTTCCAAACAGGGGAAAGCCTGAGGTGGATGTAGGCCTCTCCCCTCCGTCTTGCTCCTCCTTGAGCTTAGTCCCTTCATTCTGTGACCTATGAGATAAGGCAGGGGTTGGAGACGAGGAGGTGCTGGGGGAAGCAGCTGCTGAACGGGCTGCAAAAGGGGAAGAGAGGATCCCTTTAGGTGGCTCTGCCATAGTAAACAGATTTGCCTTGCTGTCCGAGGCAGGGCCCAGGGTCTCTGGCTCAGCACCAGAGAGGCCAGCAAACGATGTGTGTGGGGTTTTGTCCCCATATGCCAGGAAGGGATTTGATGGCTCTTTGGAGGCCTGGAGGAACAGGTTCTGGTGGCTGTCTGAAGCCTTGGAGCCAGAGATCAGCCCTAAGCCTCCTGCAGAAGCTCCATTACTGCCACTCCTCTTAGGAGCACCTTGGGCTCCAGAGGCCGCAGCCAGACCACCCACAGTCAGGCCAGAGCCTCTCAAACCTCCAGGCCCACTCATGCCTGTGAAGGATGATGAAGGTTTGTCTCCTCCAAAAGGCTTGTTGAGCACACCGTTGCCTGTTGGATGGGTCTCAGGCACTTTGGCCTGCTCTTTGTGTGGTGCTGACCCAAAAAGCCCAGCTGAGGCTGGGGCCACCACAGGCTTCTTCAGCCCCTCAGTGGGGGTAGCAGGCTTGAACAGGCTTGGGGGCTCCTTACTCAGGCTCTCTGACACTGCAGTGAAGTAGTTGGTGTCCTTGGACTGGGTCTGACCAGCAACTGGACTCAAGTTGGGGCTGGGGGTCTGGGTCATGCACTGGAAAAACAAGTTCTGGTCTTGCTGGGATTGGGTCTCATTTTTGGCCCCTCCAAAGCCAAAGCCAAAAGGCCTGGAGGTGTCCTGGGAGGCTGTGGTGGTGGTGGTAGGGGCTCCATTGGTCTGGGAGCTAACATCTCCAAATACTGGAGCAGCAGCGGGCAAGGTCTGGGGCACACGGAAACCTAGCGTCTTCGAGCCCTGAGACACAAAACAGAGTGTATGCAATCACAGTAAAATGATGTTAGTAACAAGGTCAGCACAATAATGTCTTGCAAAGGCCTCCTATTGTGGTGTTGACTGTATTTATTGTATTGTCTTACCTCAGTCTGGTTTCCCCAGGTGGGGGCTTTAGGGCTGAAACCCACAGAGGCAGAAAGTGCCACACTGGGGCCACTGCCATGAGAAGACGACGAGATGGTGACAGGCCCCGGGGACACAAGAGCAGCTGTTCTAGGGTAGGCTGACTGGGAGGGCTCCTCTCTGTCTGGCTGGGGTGCTGGGGAGACTTTGGGGGCAGGGGTTCCTGGGACCAGGTTTGGCATCTGGCCTAGTGAGGGGAAAGATGTGTTGGAGAAGGGAGAAGGGGCCGGTTTGAGGGGAGGAGGGGTGGGGGTATGAGTGACGGCAGTGGTGGAGTCCGCTGCCCCTTGTGTGGAGAGCGAGCGTCCATTTTCCTTGACGTGGGCAGGGTAACGAGTAGGAAGAGCATTTGATTGGTCCATTTGGAGTGAGGGATTGGTGTTGGGCGGTGATACTCTACCCTGAGGAAAGGCCCCTTCTGAAGAGTTTCCGTTTTTGGTGGTGCTGCTGACTCTCTCTCCTCCTCCAGCCTCTCCTCCCCACATCACCATCCCTTCCAGTGAGGCTTTGTTGGAATCACCAGAGTTTTGTCCATCAGCCCCCGCCTCTCCTGCACCTTTGAAACGTTTCAAGTTCATGTCATCCTCACCCTCAGAGGCGGTCCTACGCCTGCGCCCACTGTCCCCTTTCGCCGTTTCACTCTCCTTCCTGCGCCGCCCATTCTTACCAAGCTGAGAGAAGAAAAAAATATCAGAGGAAGTAATGGGATTACATTCTACAACAGGGCTAGGTGACCCTGGCCGTTCTGTTGAATGGTAAAATTAAGCCTCGCCTCCAGGCATGCACTCTTAACATCAGGACAATGGAAATCATTTAAACATCAAATGAATGTATGGTGCTGGGCCAACAGCTCAGCCACAAAAGTCAATCTATAACTACACCCATTATAAATGATCAGATTCATAAAAGGAGCGCACCAATCGATCTGCCACCATCATAATCAGCCAATAATAAAGCAAAAAGGTGCAGGAACCGTGTATTTAGAACATCAGGGTTTAAAAAAACAGGGTTCCTGCACCTTTTTGCTAATCAAATTTCATGACTATTCAGCGACATATAGTAAACTTTCCGTGACCAATATTTGTCAAGGTCTTAATGTAACATTTTTTACATTGAATATCTGATCTGAATGTCCCGGGTCTTATTTCTGGCTACAACTACCACTTAAAGCCAAGCTTGACATTAAATATTTCACTGGTTGGAAAAAAACATCAATAAATTTCCATTTCCAAAACTATATGCACATATTTTCCAGGCCTGGAAAATACAAATGTTTGATTTCATTACTTGTTTTCCATGACCATAGGAACCCTGTAAACAGGTCATCGGTAAGTCCATTTCTGACATTGGTTTTTCAAATCTCACAGCCTACGATCATATATTGGAACCATTTTAATATATTTGAAGGCAGAGCTTATGCTGCTGCAATGAAAAACTTTTGATGTGCTACTAACAGGTGAGTCATCAAGCACACACTAATATGTAATTACTATGTCTGGATAAAACCTATGATTTATTAACACATGGATAGGCCACCTATGTAATGCAGCCATAAGAAAAATCTGTTAAAGGAAAAATCCACCCTAAAACACTTAAAAACAGTTATTGGTGATGTACCTTGTATTTCCATTTTGTTGTTTGTGTATTTTTCATATTCCTGTGATTAATTGGCCAAACGTAGATAACAAGATGTCACGTTAAGGTATTTCCAGCGCAGCTACAATAGAGTTTAATAAGAGAAAATCTTTCAACGATCTAAAACACAAGCGGTAAACAGGTCCGGTTTTGGTGTCAGTCACACAGACTCAAAGAACAAGGGCTTATTTCTAGATTCACCGTCCAACAATCATAAAGGGAGAAATCCTTCGTTGAAGAGGAAGAGACGCCAAGGAAATCACTAACTGATGTAGAAGTTGAGGTTGAGGGAAAGTGGGTACGATAAACGTAATCACAAAATAACTCCTGGAATGCTTTGAACATCACAGACTGATAATATACAACAGTGTAAGCGATGAGGGTATATGAGGGTGGAATTTTCCTTTAAACACAGTGAGTGACATACTGGAATTTAACTATTTGTGTGTGCTGTGCACTTTTAAATGATGTGCCATTGTTCGAAGAAAGTCTGGGTAAAATCATTTCAATTGGCAATCAGATCTGTGATCAAAAACAACAGCAATTGGAATCGGCCCCAGAAAACCTGAGCAGTGTATCTCCAATTCATAATAATGACCGCCTTACCTCCTCTTCTGTCAGCACGACATGTATCACACGAGGATCAACCATCTGATTTTCATCTCCCTATGACAAAGGTAGGAGAAACAAAACTGTATTTGTTATCAGCTCTAAGTAAATCAGCTCTTAGAGTGGCATTCATCTACACCATAACCAGAATAAATTCAGGCAAAATGTGAGTGTTAGTTACCCTGTCCATGGTGATTTCCATGATGTGTGAGACAGGATCATGCTGAGAGACGAGTCCTAGGGCCCAGCACTCCTCAAACTCTGGCTGGTACACCCGAACCCTGCGCCCCTGAATGGTGTAGGAACCTGAGGACAGGAGCCGCAAAAAACATGAGTGGTTAAACGCTGGCAGATGGAAGTGAACACAGATATTATAGAAAGGATAGGGTGCTACATCTAGGCTCCACAGGAAAAGAAAGTTTATGAGCAGGAGCATATGAGAGAGAAGGGTGTGGGGGAGTAGTGCTTTGCACAGGCTGGCAAATTGCTTTGGTGGTAGTGCGGGAGGAGATTATTGTTATTGGTATTTCTTTTAGCAAGCACACTATTTTATTTTTTCAGGCACTAAAGTCTATCACTCTGGTTTTATCATAATGACTAACGTGATACTGCAACATTAGCTGACTCGTTCAGTTCCAAGATTATTGCATCTTTTGCAGATAATGTGCAATATCTAAGTAACAACTTTCAGTCTTCACACATTCATCTACTGATTTACAGCATCACATGATCAAACAATAAGAACACAAATATAAAAAACACTGTAGCAGACTCGCTACCCGGGGCCGCGACAAGACAGAGACACGTGCAAGGAGTGGAGAGTCAACGGGCCGACACTTTATTTCACGATACACAAACGACCCGGTCTCGACCGCCACTTTTCCAGGGTTGTCTTCCCCAGGCCGGTGCACTTTCCGTCCGCCCCGGCAGGTCAGCCGTGGAGCACCAAAGCTGGCAGTCTCCGGACGCATACCAGCTCTTGACTGGCCAGCTCTTCCAGGACTACTCCCGGGGTGCTCCGGGACAGGTCGGCCGCCGCTGTGGGTCCCATTCTCTC